>PVKN010000159.1:9092-101059 GCA_004027915.1 Capromys pilorides | reverse complement strand
ACGGAGGGAGGGCGGGAGGGAAGGAGGGAAGAAGGAAGGGAGAGATGGAGGGAGGGACGGAGGGAGGGAGGGACGGAGGGAGGGAGGAGAGACTAAAAGTACAAGATTCATCTAGTACAGAAAAGAAGAACCTGGGCCGGCGAGATGGTTCAGTGGTCTAAAGCGCCTGCTTAGGAGGGCTCAGGCAACTGAGGGGACTGCAGTTCGATCCCCGGCACCACATGCTGCGCCAGCGCCACCACCAGGGCAGGCTGAGCCAGCCACCAAATGAATAAATAAAGAAACAAACAAACACAACAAGCAAACAAATAAATAAATAAATAAATAAATAAATAAATAAATAAATAAAATTAAAAAAAAAAAAAAAGAAGAAGAACCTGACAAGCTCTCAGTCACATGACCCGCAGACGTGCTAACCCCAAGCAATTCAGGGTGGCCCGCCCTGGACAGCTGTTCCTAGGCACCCGCAGCCCCCAGCCCAGAGGTGACACTGAGGTCACAGGGCCCCCACATGTCCAACCTCTTCAGGGTCTGCAGTGGCTCCTTCCGGTCGATGATGCCCGTGTCGGGGTCCACGGTGGTCAGGATGCACCTGCCGCGATGAGCACCAAGGTCAGGCACGGGGAGGACCGGAGCTGCTCCGCGCCCAGCCAAAGCAAGGCACCAGCTTACCTGGAGCAGGACATCACCCTCTTTATCTCCACATCCCCAATGACGAGGTCCTCCCAGTTGTCCTAGGAGGAAGGGCAGGTTCTCAAGGTCAGGCTTCCTGGGCCCAGACAGCTCCGCGGGTGACTGGCCCTCACCATCCAAGCGGCAGGGGCAGCCCTGCAGCACCGGCACCTCCAGGTACCAGAGGCTGCAGGTGTCTGAGCAGGCGGCCGAGGGCTCCGGAGCAGCTCTTCACTTCCTGGGGCATCCAGGACCGGTGCCTGCTAGGCCCGTGCCTCAGCCCTGAGCTCCAAGTGCCTGACGGGGCACCCCCAGTTTACCTCAGGGCTGCAGCACACCCTCGCCACCTAGAGGGGGTGCAGATGTGACCAGGGCATTCCAGCCCGCACAGCGGGCCCCAAGGCATGGCCACACTCTCTTGGGGTCACGCCAGGGAGACGCAGGGCCGCAGGAGCTGAGGAGTTTCCTGATGGGAGGGCCTTTCAGCCACACGGGAGCCCTCACAGCACGCGCACGGAGACACACACAGGTACCACCACCCAAACACACACGTGCAAACACTCATACAAACACAGGTAGAAAACATATGTGCATGCATGTACACACATACAAACATGCACGCATAGATGCACTCTGACACACAGGTACATGGAAGAGCTCCATGTTACACATACTCACATGATGTGCAGGGTGCCAAAATCCCTCCCGACACCCAGACCTGAAGATGCCCCGGCCCCTCGGTAGGTTCTCCTCGCACTGCACCCTCATTTCCCACACGCTGAGGTCAGACATGTCCCTCCCACCCGTGACCAAGGACGGCTTGAAATGCAGCCCGTAGCTGAGACATTGAACATCACCGTGTAGTCTGAGTGGCGCTTTTCATGACTGGGTTTCATGGTGCCTTAGCACGGACTGTGTAGAGGACCATGGCAGGGCACCGGGGACCTCAGTGTGACACCATACCCCCACACCTGACAGACTCCTCCAAGTGCATGTCATTGGTGCACACGCGCACAGTAAAACGTAACCGCAGAAAACAGCATTTCTACCTGCGCGCACACACCTGCAGCAGACGGCAGTTTCCTCATTTAATTATCAAACTTGGGCTCCGGCAAAGTCAGTCAAAATGTAACATGCGAAGTTCTGCCACTGACACGCATCAGCCGCACCTTCGCCTGTGCACATGGCCAAGGCAGCTCCTTTTCATCCAGCGCAGCCCCAAGTGCTGGAAGGATGGCCGGCCACGCTCCAGATCACCTCCGGACTATGGTGCCCGCTGCACAAGTGCTGAGCACAGCTGAGGAAGCAGCGGCAGGACAGGAGAGCGCGGCACCGCACGTGGGTTTCTGCTGGATGCTTTCGGTCCATGCTGAGTCCCAGGAAGTCCAACTGAGCACACACACACACATACACGCATGCACACACATGCACACACACGCATGCACATGGACTGTGGCATGGGAGTATGTTCCCAATCACCCTCTAGGAAACTGCCTCCAGGTGGGATCACTCCACCTTCCTGCCTCCAGCTGGCGGGCCACCTGTGTGGCCTTGTAGACCAGGGACACCAGCCTTCCTGGTGCACCATATGACTGGCCCTACCCACTGCATCTCCACAGTTAGTTAGGACTTCCCACAGGCACCGTCCCCACCCACAGCCACATGCAAGGTCACCTCACGTGTGGGGAACTTGCTGGGGTTGTAACCCATGACAGGGTAGGTGGAAGGGGGCCAAGTGTCCTGGGTGAAGGATAGCCTTAAGGCCAGACGCTGTCACCCAGGGATGCCTCAGCCTAGGGCTGAAGCTGCACAGGCCCAGGCTCCAGTCCCCTAGAGGAGACAACTGGGCATTTCAAAGCCACCTCCCTGCAGGGCTTGTGCATGGCAACCCGGGTGGGAAGCAGGCCCACTCAGCAGTGCAGGCTGCCACCCTGCCACCCAGCCACAGGACAGGGAGGCTCCGACTGCCCGCACCTGTCCAGGGCATCCAGCAGCAGCCCCAGCTACCTGGCATGGCGATGCCACATGCAACAACCATCTGCATGTTGGTAAAAAGCACTACTTGCAGGGGAAAAAAATTGCTAGGCCAATTAAATGTAATTATTAATTTAGCTCCTGGAGGGAAATAATAAAATTTAAGTCACTGAAAAATTAAACTAAATCAGAATCTAAAACTTCTGTTCCATTCTTTTAAGGTGCACAGCTAACTCTGAGGCTCACTGTCCGGCCGGAGTCCTGTGGGATGCAATAGGCACACGAGTCAGGGTTTGTGCGCGCCCCAGGTCTGAAAACTCCAGGCCCTCGGGTACGCAGGGCCAAGAGTAGACGCTGGGAACAGGGGATCCAGGCACTCTGTCGGTAGAGGAGGAAACGCCAAGGACAGGAAGGGAGGCGGTGCCTGACGGGCGCAGCTCCACAGTTTAGGCCTGAGAATCAGCCAGGAGTGCGCAGACACCTGGTGGGTCCCCAGTGGGGTCTGCACCACACTAAGGCTGTGACAGTTTTCACAAGCAGAATCCAGAGCAAGAAGTGAAATGGGGCGGGGCACACAGACAACAGGGATGAGGGCGTGGAGTACACAGACAACGAAGGGGATGATGGCCCCTGCCCACAGAGGCCTTCGCAGGAGCCCAGACAGACCTTTGCCAGCAACCGAGCATGTGGAATTTAAAACGCAGCTGCTGTGCACTACCCTCTGCTTCCTCTGTGCACACACACGAGTGCACACACACGCACACTCGCACACCCAGATGTGCTATACATGTGCACATGGCTACATCCATAGGGAGAAAGCAGCTACTGCATCTACACACTCACGCCATCAGAAATGTCTGTTACACACACGCGCATGTACACGCACGTGCACGCACACACACACATACACACAGAGTCCTTCTCCCCATACATGGTCACTAAGACAGCTCATCTGGCAGAGAGCAAGATGCCCGGGGCTGCTACCAGTGTCACATGATGTCCTGCGTTGTCACAGCAAACCTGGTCTTCAATAGTTGAAAGGCGCACGCTCCATAATCACCATAGAAACTATACTGTGACAGACACGTGACCCAGGCATGGCTGCTACCCTCCTGCACATCACGCAGGGTACGTAACTGCGCACGCTACACTTTCTGTTAGCATTGGGGCTGCTGAGCACACAAGAGAGCCCTGCCCTGGACACGATGGCTTCCACATCACTAGGGGACTGGAGTGGCCAGTTCCACTGTCACCGTGTGGGCGACTGTCACGTAGGCATTTGTGATCACTGACCGAGCATCATTCTACGTCACAGCTCCATGCATCATCTACAGAAATAATCCCGAAGCCTCCTCACCAGGATTTCAACGTTCTTCGGCTTTTTAAAATAAATCGTAACTTTCTTCTTTTTTTAAAGCACAGTAATCCCAGTAACGCACTCTGAAGATCATTTTAGTACAAGGTTTCTCTGTCTTTCTGATGCCCAAGATGTAGTGTCTCTTCCAACACCGTCCTGCAGTTCTGGTGCTCAGTCAGGACCAGAGGCGAGTACAGACCCAGGTAGGGGCTCAGGCCTGTGTGACGCCCTGATGCCAATGTCGGGGCTCCTCAGCCGCTCCTCCTCAGGGCCTCCCTCAGCCTGCTCTGCGACAGGGCAACTCACGAGGAAATCACCTGCGACTCAGGAAAATGCACTGCCATCGCCAGGTTATCATAAAGACCACAGCTCAGCATCAGCCCAGACGCAAAGCATGAGGCCCGGAGCTGCCTGGAGCCTCGCCTCGTCGGGGTACCCCGTCCTCCTGGGACCTCTGCTGTCCAGTGGTTCAGGCTTCCTGGACCCCCACCCGGGGGCATTTCATGGAGCTTCCATCTCTTGGGCACAGCTGATGAAGGCACTGGCCACTAAGGACCCAATCGTGAGGAAGGGGCTCAGGCAAGCATGAAGGCAGGGACTGAACGTCCCTGAGCTCGGACGCAGGTGCCCCAGGCCCCTTCTTGGTTCCTTCGTTAATTCAGAAAGAAAAATGGCTTCCAGGTCCTTCCTACTTGCTTGACCAGAGTCAAAAAAACATGGCCCAGGCCTTGTCCTCCTTGGTGGCCTCTCTCTTCAGAGGCAGCAAAGAGTACCCACAAGGCACTGCGGGGAGCCAGCGTGGCTCCTCTAACAGACCAGTCAGTGGCCTCACAGAGCCACACTAGGTGTGTGACTTTGGGCAGGTGACTCAACCTCTCTGAGCCCATGTGTCCATCTGAAACAGGAATAAACGCTCAGCCTCCATGACCGCTGAGAGGACCACACTGGACGGTCTCTCCTGTCTCTCTCGCACACCACAGGAAGAAAGTGTTCAAGAGAACAACAACCCTTTGGCGTACGGCCGCTCTGGTGTACGCCAGATCATTCAATGATCTCCCGATCATTCAAATGCAAGCTGTATGTGACCCTCTGCAGGGAGACAAAACCTGGCTTAAGTCTGGAAGGGACATGGAGGGTTGATGAGGAGCGAGAGCTGACGCGGAGTGTCAGGCAAAGCGCACTGCCCACGTCTGACCTGCACTGCTCCCTCCGAGGTCACCACTGCAGGCAAGTGGTGTGGTTGTCCTCGGTTACAGGAGACAGAGCCAGCATTCACAGCCCAGAGGAAACCCTGACCCTCCCAACATGGGCATCAGGGACCAGAAGAGTCCAGTGCTGAGGATTCCCATTTCCAGCACTGAGAAAGAGTGGGACAGGCAGGTCCCATGGGTGCTAGGACTCAAAACCTGCAGAGGCTTCTGGAAGCAACACTCCCTGAAGGGCAGATGCCCATTTCCGTCGGTTGCCCAAATGCTGACAGTGTCGAGTGAGGAAGAAGATGGCTCAGAAAACCAGCAGGGGTCAGAAAAACCAACCTGGCACCAGTCAGCCAGCTGCACAGATAGGAAGCCCGGTGAAAGGACTGCACTCCCAGAACTCGCACACAGAGCCTCACCCCAGGCTCCTAAAATCTCTACACACCCCAAGCTCTGCCCTCAAGTTCAAAGTCTGCAGGGCCACCAGGTTGACCTTGCGCAATGGCTCCCCTGTGACCCCACATTTTGCAACCAATAATGGCGTGGGCCGCAGGCCATGCTTACCCTCACTGCTTCTTATCCTGAGTTGGTTTGTTAAATATTTATGTGCATTATCATCTGCCATTAATATTTAACAGAGCCCCACTCATCAGAAGTTTCGTGGCAGCACCAGGTAGACAGGTTACTGCATCGCACCCTGAACTACTGCTTTATCTTTACTTAATCAGCAACAGTAACACCACTCCACAGTAGAGGTGCTTGTCTGTCTGTCTGTCTGTCTGTCTGTCTGTCTATCTATTTATTTTTGTGGGACCAGGGATCGAACTCAGGACTTTGCACTTGCCAGGCAAGTACTTACCCTACTGAGCTATCTCCCCAGCTCTTGTTCTTTATTTTTAATGTGCATTCCCAGAGGACTTTCGAAAAAAATCTGAGCGTGCTACCTCATTTACTGTTTCCGGAAGCCTGTCACAGCGCAGAAGGCAATGGGCTTCAAAGCCCATTTTCTGGTGTCCTGCTAAAGATTCCACCCATCCCCACAGCCTGAGAACAGGCTGGCTTTGTGACCCTGAGCACAACAGATCAGAAAGGCTCCAGCTGGGCAACACCTGTGCTATCTCCTTGGCTCAAGATCTTGCCCACAAATTACTGACGTGCAACTTAACCTTCCAGAGACAAATGAAGGAAAATGTCATTTCCTACGATACAGCTTCTGCGAAAGCAATGAACAGCGACCAGGACCCCATGGAAGAACTTCCGCTTCCGGTGCTAACGTCTAAGCCCCAGGAAGTGCGTTTTCATCAGAGCTGTGTGCAGCACTGCTTTCTCTCTGCACTGCTCTGGACCTCAAAGGGGTGAGAACCCAAGAACCAAGCAAGTTTGTAAGCGCCTGGGGCCCCGCATTTGCTCGGGGCCTCCCCAAGTTGCTGCATATAATTTCATTTCCGTTACTTTCTTTTTTTTTTTTCCTCTTTTTGAGACAGGGTCTCACTATGCAGTTCAGGCTGGCCTTGAGCTCACTTTTGTAGCCCAGGCTGGTCTCGAACTCACACTGATCCTCCTGGCTCAGCCTCCCAAGTGCTAGGATTATAGGCGTGCGCCACCACATCTGGCCCTTTTTTTTTAAAGCAGCCCCCAGACTACAGATACTCTAACCCAGGTTCACCTTGGGGGAGGCAGGGGACCCCCTGCAAACACGGGATTCCCCTTCCCAGGACCCCCACGTCCCACCTCCCTCTCCACCCCTGCACCCCTCTTCAGGCTCCCAGGATGGGGACCCCAGGCACACACCCCAGAAGACCCGCCCAGCCACACACCTCCTCGTAGGCGCTGCAGCCAGCCACCACGATGTTGGGCCGGAAGTACTCCAGCTTCACCTTCTTCTGCAACCTGGTATTCAGGTCGACCAGGGAGGCCTCGGTATGCAGCAGGACCGGGCTGCAGTCGGGGTAGGGCACCTGTGCAAGGACCACATTGCCAGGTCACACACTGCCCAGATGGCTCCAGCCACCTTCTGTCTCCTGGTGGCGAGGTGTCTCTAACAGAGCTCCCACTGCCCACAGTTCCAGCGGACATCACTGCCAGCCGCTGGCCAACATCACTCACCCACCCGCCTCGGCCTGGTCTCTCACAGTCAGGCAGCAGTGACCCAACCCTTTCTTTCCTCCTCCTCATGGCAAAAGGGCTGCTACCAACCCACCGCACTACAGTTAGAATTTCTTCGACAACACCATTCAATCAACAAGCACCTACTGGGCACCTTCGGACATCAGGTTCTGTTCTGGTAGGAAACAGCACAGAGTCTCACCCTGATCTCCTGGCATGTGGTCCAGGACACGCAAGGGGAGCAGCCCCCTGGCACCCACACTTAAGCCCTGGCTCAGGGCCGGGAGCTCCACCGGGCTGGCAGAGGACTGCTCTCCCGAGCAGGAGGAGCCCTGCTGGCCCTGCGGTCCCTGGGGGAGCTGCCCGCTGCTGCTTCTGCCTGCCTAGAAACCACTTCAACCCAAACTTCCACTCTCACTGCTCACACAGATTCCTCCGGGAGCCCGTGCCCGGGACGCCACCAGCTCCCCTGCAGAAGCTCCTGGGCCCACCACCTGTACTGCAGGAAGCACCGCACCCCCTCCTCACCATCCTGGGGTCCCCACCCAGTCTGCCCCACAGGAAATGCCCCTAACCCACATTCCAAGAGAGGCCCGGCAGGCAGAGGGAGAAGCAGAGGAGGCCGGGACTCACCTGGTACTTGAAATCCTTCAGGTCGGGGAGGAGCTCCTTGGACGTCCGCCCCTTCATGCTGGTCTCGTACTGCACCAGCCTGTAGGCTTCCGACTTCAGGTACCTGGTGAACCACTGTGCCACCTCATCACCACAGTCCCTGCCTTGGATGTCAACACCAAACAGCCTGGGAGGGTCAGAGGAGGACCCCAGGTCATGGACCTCAGAGACGGAGTGCGGGACTGTGCCCTGGCTCAGGAGTGGCACGGGGGAGGGTGGGCACAGCCCTGCGGAGGGCAGCTCAGCCCTAAGCACAGCCCCGGGGCGGGCAGCTGAGCACGGAGCCCCAGGGCAGCCAGAACACTGGGGCCTCACTCCCATGGATGCTGCCTTTGGGGTCTGGGCTGCAGCCCAGGAGGGGAGACCACACACTCCGTCCTCCCAGCCACCCCCACAGCGCTGCTGCCACCCTCCCCTGCAGGCTGAAACCTGAGAAAGGCTCCTAAGGGCCTGCAGAGCCCCATAATGGGACTGACTATGCTTCCAATTTCAGCTTCTGGGGGTGGAGTTGACCAAGAAGGCCCCGCCTCCCAGGACACAGTAAAGTGAGCACCGCACCTCCATGCTTAGGTCATACCTGGGTCATGCCTGGGTCAGGGCCACTCACCTGCCCACCACCTCCTCCACTGACTTCTGCAAGCCGGGTGACCACCAACAGCCCAGGGCAATCACTGTGCCAGAAACCAGGGACCCTCTGCATGCCACCCAGGTTGCTCACACCGGGCCTGCCAAGCCTGCCCACAGCTGATGCCCTTTCCAACTCCCTTGCTCCTCTGTCCCACAGTGGCCAGGCCTCCCATTTCGGGAGCCTGTTGGCACAGCCGATGTCTTTCCATCTGACAGCCGTGGCCAGGTCTTCGGACCAGGTCTGGCCCTGGCCACCCCATGCACACCGAGCCCCAGCGCAACCCCTCCCACACTCCCACACTTGCCCTGCTCCGCAGGGCTCGCGCACCTACAATCACGGAGTGGATTCGAGGAAGGCAGCTTGCAGGGCACCACCAGCTGGTCCATGTCAGGGGCCCGGAGGACCAGAGACCCATCCTCAGGGGTGATGGAGACCAGCACGAGGCGTGGCTCCTGCCGGGCGGTGACCATGTGTCCATCCTCCTTGACGACCATCCAAAACCTGCAGGGGACAGATGGGGCACATTGGGGCCCTAGGAGGGCTCTCCCTCTCCTCTGTTTCCTCCAAACTCTCTCCCAGCCCAACATGGCCCCCAGTAACTGCTTCTGGGACATAGGGTCTGGCCGACGCTTCCCGTGTGAAACGCCCTCCCCAGGAAACACCCATTTAACAGCAGAGCCCTGGGAGAGAGTGGCAGCCAGACACAAGAACAGATACAGGTTGAAGCACAACCCACGCGGCGGCAATGGGGCCTCTGCTCCCTCTCCCTCGGGTGCCCCCCAGCGGCTCCCCTGCAGTCAGCACAGCAGACTGCAGGACAGAAGCCGTGCCCAAGGTGGCCAGAGCCCAAGACAAAGGCCCCTAACGCTGTCCGCTCTGCGGAGTCCACGCCGGCCTCCTCTTGGCTCTCCGTGGCCTGTGGCCCCATCTGGGTCAGGGCCACCCACTCCTGCCCCTCCGTGTGCACAAGCTGGCATTGAGCTTGGAGTCATGGAGGTCACAGGCTGCATTCGAGCTCTGCTCTGCCCGCAGAGCCCACGGAGCCCGCAGAACCCGCTCAGGTTCCCACCAGGGGCTCCCATGAGCTGGCAGCCGGCACAGGGCGGGCAGGCAGGCTTTCTCCACAGCCTCGAGGAGGTCTGGGCTGCTCCACCCATGGCTAGGCCCTGGGAAAGTAAGCTCCAGGGTCACTGTGTGAGGCTGCCTGCTGACTCTGGATGAGGGACAGGTGAGGATCTCTACCAGCACGGACAGTGGAAGCTGCTGGAAGTCGAGGACGTCCTCGGATTGGTGCGAGGATGGACAGCGGCCCTTCTGGAGGGCAGCTGTGGGGCTATGGGCACCCTGCAAGCACAGGCTCACTGCCCACGCCTAGCCCTGTTGCTCTGGTGCTGCCACACAGTCCCTTGCCTGTGACCACGCCAGCCCAGGCGGCAGCCTGCATCCGTAACGGGTGGGTCCACACTTGAGGGTGACCCAAGTGGACGTGCTGGCCAGTGGCGGCCCACCATTCTCAGAGGCCATCCACTCCTTTCTAGATGTCCTGGTTCCCAATCCTCTGATCTGCCTAGCCTTTGGGGTTCTGTAACTCAGGAATCCCTGCCTACTCAGGGACACCCCTGTTTCCAGACTCCCCTTTGCTGCAGAGATCTGATGACAGATGCTGAATACATTGCCACTGTTCCCCTGAGAACAGACCTCTGCTGGGACAGCAGTCCGCTAATGACAGTGGGTGGCGAGACCTCTGAGGAGCGATCCAATTCCTATAAACAGATTAATCCCATGGATCAATGAACTGGGCTGGGGAGATAGCTCCATGGCACAAGTGCCTGCCTGACAACGGCAAAGTCATGAATTCAAACTCTGGTCGCCGCCCCCCCCCCCCCCCCCCCCCGCCCCACCAAAAAAGATATCCATGGATCAATGGATTACTGGCTCAAAGGGAGCCACTCTCCAGCTTCCTGCTCTCTACCTGGACTCTATGTACCTCTGTTATTTGTAAATAGCCTGATTTTCAGTATGTTGCTATGGCAACAAAAAGCCTGACCAAGACACTCTGCTCTGGTTAACCTCCTTCACGCTCCAATCCATCCAACGAGGACTTCTGAACCTGGCAACAGCAGCCCCCAGATGGGAGCCAAACCTGAGTGATGCCACTTGCACACCCGGGCCGACAGGCCCTGCAGGAGGTGGTGAGGCTTTCAGTGTCCCCCGTGGTCAGGACGCTGGCCTTCACCTCAGCCCACAGCCTGCTCTCTGCTCTTCTCTGCAGAATGGTATGGGAACACAGCTCGGGTTATAGTGAGAAGGAAGGCGTGGCCACACACGGGGAGCTTGACCTTGAAACGGGGCAAGGGCAGAGGTGCCAGGTAAATGGCTGCGCCCCGAATGCGCCCCAACTGCCTTATCACCTGTGGCTGGGGGATGAGATATTTTATCTCTGAGCACCACAAGTCCCTGCAATAAAGACTGTGCTCTGCTGTGCAGACCAGGAAGGACAGGTAAGTCCTGCTTCCCACCAGCTCTCTCAGCAGAGACGGGAAGTAAGATGTGGCATGGATCGATCGCAATCACACAAGCTGGCAGAGGGCCGGCTAGGACTCCCTAGGAGAGCAGCAGTGCCCTGAGGAGCGGCAGCCAGCGCGGCAGGCAGAGCCCATGGCCCCTGGAAAAGCCTCTGTCGACTTAGGGACTGGCCTAGGGCAGAAGGGCTGAGCCCAGGGAGGAAAGCGGGATGCAGGCGGCACTGAGAGGCAGAGCAGCCCTGAGGGCGCGGGGACTCAGGCAGGCCAAAAAGGCACAGGTCCCCACCTCGTGCCCACGCCTCTGTGTGTGTGGGGGCGGGGAGACTCAGGCAGGCCGAAAAGGCACAGGTCCCCACCTCGTGCCCACGCCTCTGTGTGTGTGGAGGCGGGGGGTGAGTTATTCAGCCAGGTGCCCTTGGAAGACCCTGGAGGGCGGGTGCAGAGCCAAGCGCAAGCACAAACACCCCAAGGCTCTAAACAAAAGGCCCGGCCATCTGGGCACTTGCGGAAGAAAACCCAGCTTTTCCTGCAGTTCTGTCACACAGGCTCCGAGTGGAGCAAAGGAATGAAATAGCAGCAGCGGCTTTTCCACATTCTAGAAATACTTGTCCTTTTCTTACTGTAGTCTCAGGCTGAGAGGGAGAAGCATTCAAGTGGAGTTCTCTGGCAAGCTTGGTTTCATGCATTAAGACCAAGTTCAGTTTTTTGTTTGTTTGTTTGATTTTTGCAAAATCTCTGCTTAAAAGACTTTGTCTCCTGATCCCAGTGGATCTTCTTCCCCTTTTATATCCTGCACAAGGCTCACAGAAAGTGCCTCGGGCTGTGAGTTCAAATCCCTGTCTGCAGCCAGAGGGAGACAGCAAGGTCCAGGGTACAAGCTGGGGCGAGATTGGTCCACCACTAGGCTACAGTACAGGATTTGCTCGAGGTCGCTGGCATTGGAGCCAACACTGATCTCCTGGCCTTCTCCGACCCGGACTTCACCCCAAATGCCCAACCCCAAGCAGTTATTGTTCCAGTCAAGGGGGAGCTGATGGAGCCCTATGGCAAATCTCTGGGCCCCTGGCACCACTGGGCAGGTCCTTTGCCAGCAACCGCCTGCGCTTCCCCGCCCTCTCCACGTGACCCGGGGTGAACTTGGCGCTAAACTCTGAGCTCCCGGCTCCCCACTGCTCCTGTGGAGCAAGCACAGCCGCTAGCAATATGCGTGCTCCGGCCTGCTCGGGCCTGCGCCGGCTCGGGCCAGACCTGAGTGCTGGCAGCAGGACCGCTACCCGGACAGGTCCCCGCTCTCCTCGGCCCCAGAGCGTGCAACCCCACAGGGATCTCGGCGCCCTCCACGCTCCTACGCAGGTGGCGAGCTTCGGTCTCTCCCGAGGCGGCCCCACAGCCTCTCGGACCCTTGCACCGCAACTCCCGCCTACCTGTCGCGCAGGTGTCCCACGCGCAGCCCCAGCGCCGTGACCTCGGCCTCAGGCACCGACACTCCCTTGCAGGACTTGATCGGGTAGACCCAGAGCTGCGTCACCGTGCCCACCTGCTGCCGCCGTCGGCGTCGCCGGGGTCGCGCGCGCCAGGCCACCGCCCCGAGGACCACGGCCGCCAGGCCCAGCGCGGCGACGCCGAGCCACCCGGGCCGCGCGGGCGCGGGGAGGCCGAGGCTGGAGAGTGCGCGGGAGCCAGTAGCACCCATGGCGGAGGAGCCGTGGCGCGGGCGGAAGACGGCGCCTGGGGTCGAGGAGGGGCTTAAAGCGCAGCGCCGAGGGGCGGATCCGCGTGCGGGCAGCGGAGTGGGGACCCGCCGGACGGGGCGGAGCCAGGTGTGGGCTGGGCGCGCGGGACGCGGCGGCCAGCACCGGGACACCCAGAGCTGCGCCCGGCCCCGGGGCGACTCCCGGCGGTCGCGCGCTTCCCCGCTCCTCCGCAGCCGCCGCCGCCGCGCCGTCACGTGCACAGCGCCGCCCTCCCGCAGCCCAGCTCCGGGCCTCGGATCCCCAGCGCGCCGGCCTCTAAAAGGGGGCGGCGCACAAGGCGGGACAGACTCGGGCACAGCGGGCAGCCCGGCCTGGAAGACCTTGCTCTGAGGTGGGGTCGCAGAGGCAGGGCCTATCCCTGGCTCCGTGGGAGAGCGCGCCCCACCTCGGGCATGGGGGCGCCCCAGCAGGAACGACTCTTGGCAAGCCGGCCAGGCAGTACTTTTCCTCTTTTCTTTCCCAGTTGTTTGTCATTTGGCCACTCCTCCTGGGCCCGGGTGGGACAGTTAAAAGCCATCGGGACAGTGAACAGTGGGGCAGATAACAGCGACTTGAGGACTCACGCGAGTAGTGACCCGGCGGTGGCCCTGGGCCCGAGACAGATCCAGGCTCCCTGCAGAGTCGTGTCTTCCCATAACCTGAAGTTTATCTGTCTCTTCCGCTTACTTTTGCTCTTCTCCATGCTTTGCTCAGCTTTCTCCTGCTGGGGAGCAGCCACCTGCTCCTAGGGGGCCTTGGTCTCAGGCATCCAAAGGAGACTGTTTGAAGTCCCTGTTCCCTCAAACCACAGACTGCAGGTAGAGATCTCAAGCCGCCTTTCGGCCAGGTTCTCAAACGTCCTCGTGGATGGCTGGAAACCTGACTCTTATAGGTGAGAGGTGTGGTCTCCACTTCAGGGGAACATAGGGGGCCCCTTTCTCTTCCATTTGAAATCTGTGCAAATCTCCCTCATAATTATTACTTTAAAATCTAGGTAACTGGGTTGGAGAGATAGCTCAGCTATCTAAACACCTGCCTGGCAAGCACAAGGTCCAGAGTTCAATCCCTGGTACTGCATGCCATGACCATCCCAGAACCCCGGGAACGTGGTGTCAGCCACTGAAACCAGGCATGGTGCTGCACCCCTATAATCCCAACACTGGGGAGGCTGAGACGGGAGGATCACTATGAGTCTGAGCTACACAATGAGGCCCTGAACCAAAGAAAGGGAGAGAAAGAAAGAAAAAAAAAAAAAAAGGAAAAGTTTCAAAGAAAAGAAAAAGATGGCTGAGGGCATGCAATGGGGCTTCAGGCACCCAACAGTGCCAGCCTTTGGCTTGGGGTGCTCTGAGGCTCTTTCTTAAATGCTGAGGAATAAATTTCTGTCACTACTGCTCTTTAAAAACCTTGCCATAGTCTTTTATTATTGGGATGAAAGGGAAGAGTGCTTCTGCTCAGCTGGCTAGAGGCCGCCCCTGGAGAATTCCATCATGGCCTGTAAGGGCTCACAGTGGGGCACGGGGTCGGGAGAGACCTAAGAAATAAGAGGCTCAGGTGCCACCTGCTTCGCCAGTGACACCGGTAGAAAACTTGAGCCTCAAGAGGGACGCCCTGGCACTCAACAGGTCTCTGTCCTTCCATAGGAGACACCCCCAGAAGCACCCCAGATACTGTCTTCTCTCCTCTCCATAGACGTTGTGAAGCACCATGAGGAAGGCCCTGCCCATCCCCGGCCTCACCAGCAGGTTGTGTCCCTAGTGGCTGGAAACACTTTGACACTGACAGTCGGAGATCAAGCAGCCCATCTTCCATCACAACAGACTGGACCCAGAACCCCCTAGGGTGTGGGAAGAAAGAGCTAGAAAGCAGCAGCCTGAACTGTTCTGGTTTTGTCCTTTTTGAGGCGAGATCGCACTATGTAGCCCACGCTGGCCTCAAAGCAGTCCTCCTGCCTCAGCCCCCTGTGTTGGGACTACAGGCTTGTATTGCCACACCTGCCTCCTAACAGTCTAAACTATAAAACTGTTCTTCAGTCAGGTCTTTCCTCCAAACCACACGGCAAGTGTCTGAAGCCCCTTATGTTCAGGCTTTTCTGGCCCTTTATCAAAAGCTGTGCCCGGTGGAGGCCCAGGAGGTGCGGTCCCCTGGAGGCCGCCGGGCAGATTAATATCCTCAATGCTGTGTGTTCTCTAGACTCCCACCTGTCTCTCAGGGAGCTGCGGGTCTCCCCACACGGGCCTCCCCACCCTCCTGCTTGGTGTCCTCAGGTCAGTGGGCCAGTGCTGCCCTCTCCCAGTGAGTCAGAAACTCCAAGGGCAGCCAGCTCCAGGGACCACGACCGTGGCAGCAGCTCCCTGAGCTCCTCAGGCAGCTCTAAGTGGGCCTTCCTGCCCTTCTGAGTCTCAGCTCCTCCCGCCCGACAGAGATCGCTGGTGTGGCCCTTCCTGAGTGTCAGACAGCCAACAGTGCCATGCACACTTAGGCCACCTGTCCAAAGCTCCTGAGCGGTTCAGGATGGGTTCCAAGCTTTGTCCCTTGCTTTTGGCGTCTCATGGAGAGATCTCCACTTCGTCCTGGCTCCTGGCTCCCTCTCAGATGAAAACAGTCCTAGAAGAGGCTGGCAGCTGTGCACCTGGGTGCTGACACAGAGACGGGTGGGCACCGCCCCAGCCAGTGCCCCAGCGGCACCCAACTGCACCTCAATGCTGCGGGCAGGCAGAGCCTGGGGCTAAAGTGACCGTCCTGGCCACGGGATGAAAGACGCATTAGGAACCTGCTAAGAGTGGGAAGCGCAGGAGGCTCCTCGGGCCAGAGCAGTGTCCAGCTCCTCCAGAGCCAGTCAGAGGAAGCTTTGTGTAAGTGTGCCAACTTACATGGGTCTCCCATGGAGGGACAGGCATGGATGGAGCAGCATTTGAGGACAGACAGCGCGGGTTATAAACTTCGGGTGAGTGGTTGGACCCTGTGGCCCAGTTGCTAGGCAGCCTTTCCCATGCTACGCTCTCAGCACTCAAAAGAAAGTGGAAAAAGAGAAGGAGCCAAGGGCAAAGGCAGAAAAAGAGGAGGAGCCAAGGGCAAAGGCAGGGGAAAAGAGGAGGAGCCAAGGGCAAAGGGGGAAAAAGAGGAGGAGCCAAAGGCAAAGGCAAAGGCGGAAGTGTAACTCTGCCATCAGCGACCACAGCCAAGTCGCACAGAGTTCCTATTCTAAACACAGAAGAGCCTGGCGCAGGGCACATGCATGCTCCATGCCAACCCTGGGTGCTGATCTGTGCGCTGCTATGTGTGCCAGTCGCTGAGGTGACTGATGCCTGGCGCCACGGGCTGACTGTCCTCTCTGCCACCGAGGGCCGAGGTCTACTGGAACCCTCACTTCCAGCTCTGAGGCACCTGAAGGACCCAGGCAGGCTGCAGTACTCTGTCAAGAGAGGAGCCGGGAGCCCTAGCTGTGTCGGCTCGGCGAGTCCAGCTCCTTCTAAACTGGATCTGCAGCCCTGGCCGGTGTTCCTGGGCACGAAGTCAGAGGTCTCTTACTCCCACTTGGACATGTCAGTTTGCTGCCCAAATGTTCAGCTGTGAGATCCTAATCGTCCTAGTGCCCCATGCTGTCAGGAAGAGATCACCATTGCAGCTGGAGGATGCCCTGCAATTCTGGTGAAGGTCAAAGTGTATTCTGGGGAGGGGGAGACTACAAGACTTGCCAGTCTAATTACCAGCAAGGGAGTCCGCTATGAGGTTCAGTGGAACACTGGAGCGCCCCTCAGCAGTGCCAAGAGTCCTGGCCCGAAAGGCCCAGGCGGTTTCCTAACTGGAAACAGCACCTCTCTAAGAAAAGTCTGGCGGCCTCCAGCCACCTGCACACAGGCTTCTCACACATGACCTTGTGTGACCTTGTGTGACCTTGTGAGCCCCCTGCAGTGAGGCTATCAGACCCTCGGATGATACAAGAACGCTGCTCCTAAGGAGGCTGTGGCCCCAGGGCAGAGCCACCCAGAGTCCTTTCCCAAACGCCAGGAGACACGAATTGGGTCCCGGTCTTGGGCCCCAGAAGTGCTTCGCTTTCTATTCCTCTCCATTCAGACTCCCTGTTTGCCTTTGAATGGGAAAATCCCATTTCAAACAAACAAAACTACTTTTGACTGTGCCCTCATCGCACTTCCGAGATAACACCCACCTTGCCTGGGTGCTGGGTTTCAGAAACTTAGAGTCTAACCAGGGAGCCCCACTACACTGGAGAGGACAGTACAGCCTGCACCCCACATACGTGCCATCCTGCCAGAACACTGTCTCTTAATTTTCTAGCTAAAAAGGGATATGAAAGTTCAAAGGAGGGGATCAGCTATCTCTCCAGAGATGCTGGGATACGGGCTTACCTCTAGGAGTGGCCACTGATGGGAGACCGGGCCCTGTGCTCTCTGGTCTCAGATCCCCTGCCACCAGCTCGCTCACAGCTTCACTCTTTCCTGGGACCGGCCCGTCTTTGCCAAATCTGATGTCTGATTCTGGGCTAAGGGCAAAGCCTCGAAATTAGACCATCAGAGATGCTGAGGCTGAGCCTCAAGATGGACAGAAGTGTTTATTCCTTATGTTCAGTTTTGAGGGCTGGCTAGATAGCTCAGCGGACTAAGCACCTGCTTCAGCAAGCACAGGGACTAGGGTTGGGTCTCGGGTCCCGCAGGCTGCATCAGCCCTGCCCCCAGGGTGCACTGAGCCAGTGACCAAAGTCCAGGCAGAGTGGTGCCCTCCTGTAATCCCAGCGCAGGGGAGGCTGAAAACAGGAGGCTACCTAAGAGTCCGAGCTGTGCCATGAGACCCTGTACCAAATACATAAATGAAAAAAAAAAAAAGTTTTTACATTATGTCGAGTTTCTTTGCATTTTACCATATCTATTATACCTTTCAGATTTTATTTATTCTTTCACATTTTTACACTAGGGAGACAAATGGTGTTTACACATGGAGGTCTCCTTTATTTAGGTGAGAGAAAGGCGAAAGAAAAGGGGGAAGACATGTAAGCATATACTCAGGATAGCAGAGATGACCATACTACTGATTTCTATTAGCTTTTTTTTTTAACTTTATTTTATTTTTATTTATTTATCTATGTTATGGCTGGCTCAGCCTGCACTGGGGGCGGGGCTGGCGCAGCATGTGGTGCTGGGGATTGAACCGCAGTTCCTGCTGTTGCCTAAGCTTGCCAAAGCAAGTGCTTTAGACCGCTAAGCCATCCCACTGGCCCTCTATTAGCTTTTTAAGGTAGCAGTTCATGTTTGAAATTTTTACTTTGATCAACTATGTGCTAATAGTTGTACTTTGAGCAACTACACGGAGGACAGCAATATGTAATATAACAACCACAGTGGAATACCTTTCATCTTGTTAATTTATTTATTTATTTATTTATTTATTGGTAGTACCAGAGATCGAACTCAGGACCTTGGGTTTGCCAGGCAAGCACTTATTCCACTGAGCTATCTCCCCGGCCTTCATCTTGTTATTTTAAATATGTGCCACCTATAATGTCCAATCTATTATTTTTCTACTCTCTTTAAAATGCATTTATTGAACCCTGGTCCTGCCAAGAAAAAGCATTTAAAGGGACCAGCAAGATGGCTCAATGGTCTAAAGCGTTTGCTTAGGCAATGTTATGGTTTATGTCTAGTTGTCCAAAGCCTCATGCAATCATGGGGTGGGGACTTCTCAAGTTTGAGACTTGAGTCATGATCCACTGGGATTATGTATTTTAGTACTGATGGGACTATGAGTCTGAGTCCTTCTGTGATTATGGGTGTGGCCTAAGGTGGATAGGCTGAGGCAGAGAGCCTGAATGTAATATAAAGAGAGACAGAGAGACAGACTGAAGCTGTTGCTCTCTGCTCCCCTGGTTGTTCTGTTGCCTCTGTCACCATATTGTTTCTGATCCACTGCCATAAACTGGATGCTCTCTGCCCTGTTCCACTCAGCTTTGGGCCAGCCGAATGTGAACTGAAACCTCCAGCAGCTGTGAGCTAAATAAACCTTTCCTTCCTTCATTTTGAGTGTTGGGTATTTGTCCCAGAAATGATAGAAGAGTAACTAAGACAGGCAAGTTTAGGCAACCATAGGAACTGCGGCTCAATCCCCTGCACCACATGCTGTGCCAGCCTCACCCCCAGGGCAGGTTGAGCTGGCCATAATATAAAAAGTAAATAAATAAATAAATAAATAAATAAATAAATAAAATGCATTTAAAAAATAAACAGTAAAAAAAAACAAGGAAAACATTAAGGTTTCGAGAAAGGAAGAGCTAATGTTGAATTGTTCAATCGATCTTGATTGGCTATATCTGGTAACCTAAGCAACACATTCAATGATAGCAATACATAATGTAACAATCATTGTTAATTTTCTATTCTTGTTTTGAAATTCTGTACCATTTTTATTGTTCTGTGTTCCTTTGTTTTTGTCTTTGTTCTTTTTTTGTTTTCTCTTTAAAATTGAAAAAATAAAAGGACAAAAATGACTGACAATGATGTTTAAGAAATAAAGCGTGGCCTCACTTCCGCTCCACCCTAAGACTACCCAACTTAAGAAAACCCTGCTGCCATGTACCAGGAAAGAGAGGAATTGCTCTGGGTGACTTGACCCAAAAGCTAAGACAGGGACCTCTCCAACTGCCGTGCTTTCTAAAAATTAGATGGAGTGGCCGCCAGGTGGCGCCCTTGCCTGAGGACAGTGGCAGCCATAGCTATGCTTAGAGAAGAAGCCATAAAACTACCTTTGGAATCCCATCAGGTCAGAGCTGTTCTTGAGACCAAAGGTTGCTTGTGGCTGGCAGGCACTATTTGCGAAGTGCCTGGCCATGCTTCTGGACACCTCTGGAGTCACCAGAAGGACTTAATCTTCTCTCAATTCTGCCTCACTGGTGTGGTCGGGCTCAGAAGGCAGCTCTGTTGTGGACAGAGGATTGCCTACCCCTTTGCAAGCGGGAAGACTGAAAGTGGCCTTCCCCTCCGAGACGCTGAGCTCTTTTGTGAAAAATAATTTTATTTTGAAGAGTAAAAATAGAAGCAAAAACAAATAGTAAAAAAGACAGAAACAGCAATGCATATGTTACAGATTTTCAAAACAGGAATAGCTAATGAACAATGGCTGTTACATTATCTATTTTTATCATCTAATCTGCTGATCAGATTAACAAATATAGTTATGCAACATCGAGGAAATAATTGAATAGTGATGCTTGCTTTCAAGAAATCTTAATTTTTTTTCCTTGTCTTTTTTGTTTTAATTTATTTTAAAGAGAGTATAATAATAATCAATAAGACAATAGAAACCGTACACATTTAGAAACCCAAGATGAGAGGCATTCAGGCATGGGTTCTGTGCTACACACTGCTCTCTTCGACTGAGGAGGAACAGTTCACTGATGGTGGCAGCTTTGTCTGAGAGAGACATGTGAGGCAGGTTTTGCTGTAGTCAGTACATAAAAGATCACTGAAGCTAATCCCTACCCCTGGGACCTCTGCTAAAAATTTAGAGGTCATAGCCCTGACTGGGTCATTAGTATTGGGGAAGGACAAGAGGTTCATGCAGTAATGTGGAAAGAAAGGAGTTTTCTAGCCAATAAATAATCATTTATCCAAACACCTTTGCTGGAAGAAAGACAGCTTCTTTAATAAAAGGTGCTGGGGAAACTGGCTTGGCACATGTCACAGATTAAATCTGGACCCATATCTTTCACCACGCACTACACTAAATTCCAAATGATCGAAGATATAAATACTGGAACAGAAACCTTAAATCTGCTGTAACATAGACTAGGTGGAACTCTTAAAGGCATTGTTGAGGCAGACTTTACGAATAAAGCCCTGGTCACACAGGAACTACTGCAAAGAATCAACAACTGGGATCGCATCTCATTAAAAAGCTTTCGCACAGAAACAGAAACCATCAACACAGTGAAGGGGCAGCAATGGTGTTCCCACTGTTCCTTAAAGAATTACTATCCACAACGTATAAAGAACTGAAAAAAAAGAGGGGGGACTAGGAAGATAGCTCAGTAGACTAAAGGCTTGCCTGACAAGCGCAAGGGCCTGCGTTCAATCTCCGGTTCTGACAAAAAAAAAAAAGAACTAAAAAAAAAAAAAAAAAAAATCAGACATACCAAATTTAATGACCTAATCCAAAAAGTGGGTACCCGAGACAAAAATACACTTCTTGGATGAAAACTACGAACAGCAAATAAATATATGAAAAAAGTTCAACATCACAGTCATTTGAGACACAATTACAACAATACTGAGATTCCATCTCACCCCAGGAAGAAAGCTTATTATCAAGAAATCAACCAATAACAGATGCTAGAAAAGTCAGGGCAAAAGGCAGCCTTCTCCAGGGTCGGTGGGAGGATGGCCTGGTGCGACCGCGGGGGCAGCTAATGTGGAGATTCCTCAGGGTACTGGGAGGGGAGGTCCCACTTGACCCAGTTATGCCCCTTCTGGCCATCATCCCAGAAGAATGAAAAACATTGCACCACAGCAGTATAACCGCACCCATGTTTGTACCAGCACAGTTTGTACTAGCTAGATCTTGGGAACAGCCCAAAGGCCCACCAACCAAGGAATGGTTAAAAAAGTGATCTTTTGATACAGTGGAGTACTACAGAGCTATAAAGAAGGATAAGCCGAAGACTTTCACATAAGACAGTTCCCAGAAGTGAAGTAGACCAGATGCACAGGCGCAAGCTTCGTCTTTTCTCTCTGGTGTGACAAGCTGAAAGAGCACATGGATCCAAAATGTTCAGCAGGTATGGCAAAGTGAGAAATTTGAAGAATCTGGGGTGGGGGAGTGGAGAAAAGGGAAGGGATATAGATATAGATGCAGATATAGATATAGATATATAGATATGCATTAGTTAAGATATACTACTAATTTCATTCATTGAAAAGAATATATGGAGCTGGGGAGATAGCCCTGTGGCACAAGTGCCTGCCTGGCAAGCGCAAGGTCATGTGTTTGATTCCTGGTCCTGCAAAAAAAAAAAAAAAAGAAAAAAAAGAAAAGAATATATGATAGCACAGTAATATTGTTTGGACAATTAGATGTTGGTATTTTGTGCTCTGAGTGACTAAGTTAAATTGTAATATGCAATATATTAGCCATTTCTACCCTCCTATTATCTTATTTTGAAGTTTTGGTTTATTTTTCTCTCTAAACTTAATTAAATAAATAATCATCCATAAAGCACAAGTGGAAAACTCTGTGATTCCGGAACGTCACCCACCTTTGCCGACAAATTGCTGTAATTTATCAAAGATACACCAAAGCAACCCGTTCAGAATCTCCTCGGGAAACAGAAAGGCTGAGGAAGAGGCAGAGAGAGTTGCTCTGTACCCCCAGGAAGATAAAGAGGTCTTAGGACAGGAGGACTAAATGGGGACTGCTAGGGTTCATATCTAGGTGTCCCCCCCAAAGTCTCATATAATCACTAGGGTGGCTTCCAAGTTGGTGATTAATTCATGATTCAATGCTGGCATTATGGCTGTGTCACTGGGATTATTGGTGTAAATGCTACTCCCACCCTGGGGCAGACAGCCTGAAAGCACTGTAAGGAAAGGCGAGGGACTTGCTGCCCGTCCCCTGCCCCCACCAGGTCCCTGCCTCTGCCTCCGCCTCCACAGCCGCTGCTCCTCCCTTTTTGCTCTTGCTGCTTCTGCGGTTTTCCACCGCCATGAGCTGCCGTCCTCTGCCATGTGCCCGGCTGGCTGCCTTGGAGCCAGCTGAGTATGGACTGAAACCTCCATATGCTACGAGCTACATAAACCGTTCCTTCCTTAGTTCTGGGTGTTGAGCATTGTCACAGCAGTGAAGAAAAGTAACCAAGACAGGGACCAGGGTGGCATCTGGGAAACACACTGTCCTTCCCGAAGGGACACAGTGGAAGCCTCTGAAAACCCTTCACGATTCTTTCCACGTGGGAAGAGAGACTGCGTGAGAGGCAACCACTCGGGTCTGCACAAGAGCGGGGGCAGGGACTACATCCCCACAGGTCTGCAAAGCTTGCCCACCCTGTGCCTACAATAACCCTGGCCAACCCAGGCCTTCCATGCAGGGGAAAGGGGGGGGGGGCGAGAACTAGCAAATAGGCTTCAGCCATAGGCCACCATGTGGTCCCAGTCAGGTGTGTGTGGTTTTTTTTTTTTGTTTTGTTTTGTTTTTTTGTGGAACCAGAGATGGAACTCAGGCAAGCACTGGTGCCCCTCAGCTATCTCCCAGCCCCTCAGGTGTTTCTTTTTTTTCTTTTTGGTGGGACTGGGATTCAAACTCATGACCTTGCCGCCCATCTACCAACTCAGAGGAAGCTGCGGAGGTGTCCACATGCATCTCAAAGAAATCGTCCCCAGCTGGGATATGTCTGTCTCTCTAGAGGCACGAGAAGGCCTTCCACGAGGTCTCACATAACTCAGGATGGCAGAGCCTTGAGGAGTAAAACACACCTCTGTTCTGCATGGAGACCTCCATCTCCTGCAAAGGCCCAGAGAGCCCAGCAGGCCCTATCGTGAGCCCTGGAAAACCTCCATCGAGACACCCCTGAGTCCTGGCTGTGATTGTTGCCAAAAGAATTGATGAGGGGTAAGAGCACCCCAAACAGGGCTATGGAAGCATGCATTTGAGGCGTACACAGAAAGCCTCTTCTGTCTTCTGAGTGGTGCAGAGCCCAGAGTGCCCGAGGCTCTTACAGCAGCTTACTAAAGGGTGAGGCACATCAAGGTGCCCAGCTACACGGGAACCGAGTCCTGCCAGCTCCGGCCAGTGGGCAGCCAAGCACCTGCCCTGGCACAAAGCGCCCCTGAACACTTGGAAAGAAGGGACTCCTACCAATTCCAGGTTAAGTCTAAGATGTTGATATTCAGAAAGACAATGATATTAAGCTCAAGCACCCATGTTTTAGAGTAATAGTAATAGTAAGCTTTTCTGCTGGAGGGCTAAGAATATAAGTTTACAGACCAAAAATTAGAAAAAAAGAAGGGCTACAAGGACAGCCAATATTCTGGCCCTAGCCCTTCAAGGTCAGTGAGGACTCAGGACATAAGAGAACCTGTACTGTAACATCCTATAACTCAGTGATTTCCCAAATTTTCTGTTTAAGGAGATTAAGGGACCAGAGGGGAAGGGGATTGAAGGTATATAGTGTGCCTAAGGAGAGTCACCTAGAGAGAAAACACTCTCTCGGGCTTTCACAGAGAGCAAACTGGCCAAGCAATGGCTGTGACTCGTCCAGACGGCTGACACTGACAACAGTTCTACAAAGCACTGTACATGGTTCCTAAGTAAGTCGTGAAAGGATTTGACTGACGTTGGGAGATACAAAAAATACATGTTTTGTTATGCAGGTCTTGCCCTTAACCACCCAGCAGAAAAGTTTAAACATGATACATAAAACGTAAAGGTAGTTTAGTGTGCTGAGCTGTAAAAGGCTCAAATCAACAGCTTCCAACATTGCGGGTTTCGCCAGTAACCCACTGCAATTACGGAACATTTGACTATACATACAACTACCTTCTCTTAGATCAAAGAGAAGAAATTTATTTTACTAATAACCATTAGAAAATTTATCATGTCTACACCCTGTGCTCTGTATAACTACAATGAGGACAACAATATGCATTGTATCAATTATTGGGAATGCACTATGAACGTGTTTTGAAACTGTGACATTGTAATTTCTTATTAAAAGTAATAAAAATAAATAAATAAATAAACAAATAAATAAAAGACTCCTGCAGTCCTGGGAGAATGAAACACCCTACGTAGCGTCAGAGTCCGTGGCCTTGGGCAAAATGAAGTCCTCCGTGGTCCTTAGCACCCAAGTACACGCAAGGGCACCCAGACGAGTCAGGTGGATGTTGTGGGCACCCCACACACCATGCTTTCTTTGAATTTCAAGGACCCGAGATGTGGCTGTGCTGCTGCAAATAACGTCTTGTGCTTGTTTAGGGATGGATGATTTTCAGAGCACTGGTCCAGTCACACACTGATCCGGAACACATGTGCTGACAGAGAGTTGTTTTGATTGTTCTCTCCAGCAGTGTAGATAAGAATGATGCTTTAATTCTGATTTTATAATTTATTTATTTGCTTGTTTCTTTCTTTATTTATTTATTTATTTTATGACTGGCTCAGCCTGCCCTGGTGGTGGGGCTGGCGCAGCATGTGGTGCCAGGGATTGAACCGCAGTCCCAGCAGTTGCATGAGCTTTCCTAAGCAGGCGCTTTAGACCACTGAACCAACTCTCTGGCCCCTAATTCTGATTTTATCAACATGAAAAATAACAGACGACACAATATGGAAGCATAGTTAGTAGATGAACCAGAAATAAGACTTCTACTTTACAGATCATGCACAAAACAATATTTCTAGTGTATTTCATCTTTAAAAAATCATTTTAATTATCCCTGTCCCATTAAAACAAACATAATTAGAATCTCTTAGAGTTTACTCTAAAAACTAAGTGGAGCATTAAGTAATGCAATTACATTAGGAAACAAAGGCTTGCTCTTTTATAGATTTATTAAAAATATAATGGGTCTATTTATTCAACATAAAATCTCCTTATCCTATTCAGTTAATCACCTACTCCAAAAAAATCAAATCTAATGTCTACTACAGAAATGTGTGGAATCTTTTAAAATTTGAGAGGGCCGGTGAGGTAGCTCAGTAGACTAAGCACCTGATTAGGCAAGCACGGGTACCAGGGTTCAGTCCCTGGCACCAGAGGCTGTGCTGGCCCAGTCACCAAGTCCTGAAGTGGTGGCGCACACCTGTAATCCCAGCGCTGGGAGGATGACGATGAGTTCGAACTGTGTAGTGAGACCCTATACCAAATATATTTAAAAAAGGAAAAATAGATAAGATTTGAGGATTACCTTGGACCAATCCACCTTTCAAGTGTACTTTGATTTTCACTGCTGAAAATTGGTTCCTATATTTTTTCTTGAATTTAATAATTGTCTGAGTCTATGGAAGGTGTTGGGGTAAATATACATTTTTTGTTTCCAAAGATAGTAATAAAATTAAGCGAACACATATTTAAAAAATAAAGCAAAAAGAAGAACAGAAGGGCCTCTTCTCAGTGCCCTGACCCCGCACCGCACAAAAAAGATGACAGCTGGATTGGCCTTTCTAGGATAAAGCCCCGCCCCCCAGCAGGGAACCGCCCACAAGAAGAAAGAGCTGCCTTGGGGCCTCTGGGATGACACAGGCTGCTCATCAGAGAGACTCCAGGACTGCCCCGGCACAGGCGGAGTCCCTCATTAATAACCATCCAGCCACAGCAGCCCACTTGAGGACCTGTCCCCCAGCTCTCTTTTCTAGTGGGATCCATGATGTGGGTTCCCATGCTTGGGCTATGGCTCTCAGGCTTTGCCTCATAACTTAATCATTTAAAGAAATGAACATCTCATTATGATTGTGGCATCTTGTTTAACTTAATGTGCGTGGTGTGTGTGTGTGTGTGTGTGTGTGTGTGTGTGTGTGGTACCAGGGTTTGAACTCAGAACTCAGGACCTTGCGTCTGCCAGGAAAGCTTGTTTCATTTAAATATCACCAAAATCTCACGAAGTAAATGTTATTATTCCCCAATTTCATTGAGGTAAAGCCTGAGAATAAAGAGGTACATGAGTTAAGATAGGCCAGGTGAGGCCGCCATGGCAAAACCTCACACAGATGTGGGAAGCTCCCCAAGCACCCCTTGCCTGCACATGCGGGGAACCCTCCTGAGCACCCCCTTCTCTGCACATGCGGTCCTCACCCTGCTCTCTGCCTTTTGGGCATCTCTTTCCAGCAGGAGCTGTGCGTGAGGACCGAGGCTGTCAGGGTCCGAGAGTGGAGGGACCGGCGGCCCTGTGCGGAGATGGCCACGTGCCCGCAGCTGGTTCTGTTTTTCCAGTTCACCACTTGAGCCTTTCTATCCCCACTGTCCCAGCAGCCATCCAGAGGCACCAGCTTTGCCAACATGCCTTAACTTATTCATTTATTTATTCAACAAGGGAAGGGAAGATATATTTATAAAGAATAAAAATGATACAGCTTTTGATAATAAAAAAATTATTCAGACCACAATGACACCAATATAAGGACACATGTCCCTTTTCAAAAAGTCAAACTCCAGAAGTAATGCTTTTAGAATTTAAAAAACATTTCTGCTTCCTCCTGTGGGAGATGCGCAGTGTTCCCTTTGAAACGTCCTGCTCGACATGGTGCTGCACGATGTGTGTAATTATTTTGATGAACACATTGTTTTTGTATAAAACCACGGTTTTTCTGTGGAGGATCCAGAATAGGAGCACTGCGCTCTGTTCCCTGAGCAGCACCTGCCCTGTCAGCATGGCCACTACTGGCCCAGAGGCCTCCATTCCAGGGACAGAGATCTGAACGGCCTTCGCATTCCACCCATGTTTGGGATCACGGCCTGCTGGCCTGCGGTGGGCCTGCCCCAGCCCCCATGCTGCAGCCCTCCATGGGCTCCTGAGAAGCCTGCTAAGCCTGCAGCACGGATTTGCTTCAGCACAAGCTCAGGTCTTGGCGCCTGCCACAGTGCCCCTCCTCTTGTGGCCCCCAGATCCATCTCCGGCTCTCTGAGGCTCATCTTTTCTGATTCGTCACCTGGTGCTCCAAGTCTGTGTCAACCACACATGCAGTAAGACAGTCTCCTCCGCCTCACGATAAGATTGTGAGTTAGGTCACGCCCAGACGCAGGGCCCGCTGCTGCCCTCTCGTTGCCCTCCAAAGCGGGCTTCATTTCTGGTTATCTTTTTGCCTAAGAATTTACAAGCTATGGACAAAGAATGGTTTGAAGTCAGCTGCTCGCGTCTTCTGCAAACCCTGCGCTGTGCCTCGTCATGCTCGTTGCTGTCACTGCATATTTCTCAAGCTCTCCTTGAAGGCCGAGGACATAGCTAGGGACAGCACTTGCCTAGCCCTGGCTGCCAACCCATCCCTAGAAACATTCCTCGGTGCTGTTTTGCATTTTTAAAAATTTACAGAGCTCATCATGCACCTCACCTTGCTCGTCCTTATCCGCGTCCCCGGGTCCTGTGGTCCTGCATACTCTTCCTACGCGCTGCTTCACTACCCCTTCTCTCCTGGCTCACCGTTGAGAGGTAGATGCTTCTGACTCAACTCTAACTACAGAGTCCTTTTGGGTTCTCCTGGAGCCACTCCACACACTCCAGAACGAGACTGAGACAAGAGCCTCTTAGGTCAGAGACAAGGGGCAGCTTGTCACAGGGATGGCGGTTGCCAGCTACCCACCTTTCTAAGTGGGCTCCTCCAGCCGCAGATCTGACAGGGCAACACAGGGAGGGCTGGGTGGTCCCTGCAGGCAGAACTAGCCAGACAGAGGGCAGGATTTCAGCTGCAGAGAGTCAGGTCCGCCTCTCCTTCCTTCAGGAGGGAGAGGTTGTCCGTGTCCGCCAAGCCTGCTCACCAGATAGCCTTGAAAGATAGGAACAAGAGAAGCCAGGCCCTGCTGTGACGCAAGCAGGCACTTGGGAGGGCCGCCCAGAATCAGGGCTGCTTCAGGGACGCGGGACAAGCCTGCGCTGCCCAACCTCAGGCTGCGGGTGCTCAGGCAGCAGCAAAATCCTTGCAGCATCCACTCCTGCAGGTGAGCGTTCTGGACACTTCAAGTCCTCTGCCAGCGTTGCTATAGGAGGACAACACTAGAATGGACCCTGGCCCTCTAGGCAAGAGCTGGCTGGGGCCTGGGATTTGGCTCAGTGGTAGAATGCTTGCCTAGCAAGCTGGAAGCCCTGGGTTCGGTCCTCGGCACCAAAAAAAGAATAAAACCTCCTGTAAAAAACAGTTCAACCAAAAAATCAATAAAATGAAAAAAGACCAAAAACAAAACAAGGTAACAAGAGCTGGCTGGAGGCTGCTGACAACCAAACACAACTCAAATCTTTTTGCTTTTTCTTTCCGTCCTTTTTTTTTTTCCTTTTCCAAAAATCAAACCCAAGACCTTGCACCTGCCTGACAAGCACTTGTGCCACTGAACTGCATCCCCAGCCCCTCAGCCCGAATCTTCGTCGCCTTAGTGCGGCCCTGCCACACCCGAGTGCTCCCACATTTCAGCTGTGGCCAACTCTAGGTGAAATCAAATTTATAATCGAGTCCCAAAGCTAGGTCCCTTCTCTTTTAAAAAAAAATTCTAGCTTTCACGAGCGCGTATCCCCGGAGCGTATCCTCCTGCCCCCTTCCGTTCTCCATCTCTCTGCTCTCCTCCATTTGTACAATTAACAACCTTTTCGCTCTGATTCCCTCTCTCCGGAGCGTTCCGGAGCGAAGCTCACCCGCAAGCCTCTCCCAAATAACTGCAAGCGAGAATTGTCTTTCTAACTGCCGCCGCAGCCCACCTTGAGACAGAACCCGCACTGAGCGACCTGCTCCTCCAGACCCCTCGCCCTTCTTCGGCCGGAGCCATGCTACTCACGACTCCAGTTGTTTGTCGTAACGTTTTATTTTTAGTTTTTTATGACTCATTGCATTCACTTTTGCTCAGGATTTTGTCCGGCCTCGCAGCACTCCCCTCTGCACTTGCTGGCGGCGCCGCGGCCTGAGTGGGGGCGCTCGCAGCAGTCTGAGAAGTCGGAATAAATACCCGGCCCTGGGTCCACACTGCCGTTCGCACGCCCAGTGGCGGCGACAAGGCGCGGCTGCTGCCACCAGGAGGCGCAGCGCCGAACTAGGCGGTGGGACGGGGCAGCGCGTAGTCACCGGACGCGGCGGAGGCGCGGGCCAGGGGTCCAGAAATGGCGAGGGAGGGGCACGGCGGGGTACAGGGGCTCCCCGACAACGGGGGCTGCTTGTAATTCTGAGGACCCCTCCCCAGCCTCGGCTCCCCTCCCTGAAAGCGGGGTTCCCTCCCCCACCGCGGGTCACCTTCCCTGGCCGGGGCCTGCATGTCTGTGCACCCCAGACCCCAAGGACCCCGGGTTCATTTGCTAGGATCACGTGCCCTGCTCCAGAGTACCCCCCCTCCTCTACCCCCAGCAGAGCCCAGGTCCCCTGTATCTCGGCTTCCTTAAGGAGCATGCTCCTGCGGGCGCCCTGGGTGGCTCTGTGCTCTGAAGGAGCCGGTTATCAGCGGGCAGCCAGCGGCTTCCTCTCTGTCTGCACCTGTGGGCCCTTCGTCCCCCGTGGAGCCTGTAGGGAGAGAGGCCTTCATCCAGGGCTGTGGAAGGAGGCGCGCTGAGAGCCTGGCCTCGGTCCCCTCTGCCCTCCCTCCAGAGTCCCCTTGCACTGAGACTCCCTGGTCCAGCCTTGGGGGCTCCCTCCGCCCATTCATCATTCGCCCTGCAGATCTTCACTCAGGTATTTATCTTGATACCCCAGAAAGAGCTCACACCCCACGAGCCCTATACCCCGGCAACCATTTCCTTGTCCCTGCGGGTCTGGTGTGACACTTCTCCTACATGAAACCTGCAAGCCGCGACCTTCCCTTCGTGTATGGTATTTTTCACTTGTAGTGCATCAGCTTCGCGTTCCCTTCGAGGGCTGAGTAGAAGTCCACTGCATGCATGCAGGCAGCGCTTGCATTTATCCACTCGTCAGCTGACGGCCCTTGGGACTTTTGTGAGTAGTGTCGCTGGAAATGGTTCGAGGTTTCGAGAACATGTCTGCAGTTCTGTTGGGTCTGCACCGGTCACTGCAGGTCTCCCTTTCTGGGGAACTGTGGGTCCTGCTTCTGGCATTTCCCATTTCCAGAGTAATAGATGAGCTTCCTTCGCCTCCTAACCAGGGCGACTTAAAGCGAGGTACAGAGGTCAGAGGCGAAGCCACCACAGAGGGGAGGACCACAGCCACCTGCCAGAGCCCTTCCTGTAAAGGGGGCTTCTGGCCCAGGGGAGGCTGAGGGAAGGGAGAAGAGGTCTGGGGCACGCAGTGGGAGGTCAGGCCATGAGGCCTCGTCCGGGAAGGTGTTGGTTCTGCCAGTGTGCACAGGGCTGAGGAAACAGGCGTTCCTCTAGAGCTGCCCTGGGAAGTAGGTGGCTCAGCGCCCGCAGTTCTGGGACCTCCACCAGCTTCCCAGACAGCCCTGCGCTTGCCCTGCTCCCCACAGGGCTAAGGGGTGGGGGCTTCTGGAAGCAGTGTGAACCAGAGCTGCAATCCTCACAGCGCAGGGCAGGATGCTGGGGAGGAACTTCTGGCCCGGATCCAGCTGCCTGCAGATCCCAGCAGGAAATCATTCCATCAGAACTGGGATCCTGGCTGACTTTAGACTTCGACTCCTAGCAACAAAGGAGTGGAATGCTGGGGGTGGAGAAAGGTCCTCAAAGCCCAGCTCTGCAGGTGTTGCCTTTTAAACAATTTCCACAACAAATCCTGAGCCTCGGGCAGACTCAGCTCGGGGCAAGTCCCTGAGCTTCTGAGGCAGGGAGCATCTTTGCTCTCTCCGTGTTAGGTGATTTCAGGGGCTCAGGCTTCCAAAGGATGTTGTTCTGTCACTGTCTTTCGTGTTGTTCCTTCAGTCCCAGCACTGACAGGCTAGGCAGGGCAGTGCAAGGTTGGGTCCTACCTGGGCAACGTAGCGAGTTCCAGTCTCAAAATAATTAATAGATAAATACATCCGTAAATGAATAGATAAGAGGGGCTGGGGATATAGTTCGGTGCTAAGTGCCCTGGCTCTGGTCCCCCATACTACTTGGTAAGTAATAGTATTTCAATAAACTGTGACCCAACAGTCATTACAGGCCGGACTCCTAGGTCCACCACACGCTAGGAGCATACTATCCAGTGTGCAAAATGTACATGCAGCCAGAGGCACAGCAAATGCAAACTGCTAAATGGAGCGTGGTGGAGGCTGTGCAAGGCGCTTGGACTCCAGTGACACACGGAGCTCAAAGGATTCAGGGTCCAGAGGCAGATGCCATCCTGGCTGAGCATTTTCAGAGAGAGTCCTTGGTACCCAGGCAGCTTGAGAGCCAGAGAACCAGAGAGGCCGGGCCAGAGTCGGGTCTCTGCTAGACGCCTGCTAAAAGGAAGAGAGAATTTTTACATGTGCCCCACCTATGTTTGGTTCTTTCTTGTGTTTCCTGAATAGTTATTTGTCGGTCCTAAGAATGCATCCTCTGCCCAATTGCCTCCCCTCGAGGAAAGCCTTTGTGGTGAAAGCAGTCCTTCTCGCAGCGCAGCCCGAGTTCCTCCTGACCATGTGCATGGGCTTCCAGAGCTCCTTTGCAGCTCAGAATCTGTGACCAGAGACTAAAGCCCCAGAACCAAGCAAAGCAAACCTTTCCTCCTTCAGCTCAGCTTCCTTTGTTACAGCAACAGAGCCCAGCAGCAGCAGCAGCAGCAGCAGCTCCCCACTCCGGCTGTCCATGCAGCCGGTCAGGTGTGCAGTCACCTGAGGAGAGAGGGGCTTCGCTGGAGACAGTCAGCATCAGGACACTTTTGTCCCTGCGCCAGAGTACCTGAGAAAGTCAACCGGAAGGAAGCAAGATCTGTTCTGGCTCACAGTTTCAGAAGGTCATGGTCTATGGGCTCCATTGCCCCAGGGCCATGGCCAGGCAGAACAACAACGGGGCAGGGGAATGGGCAGAGGCAGCCCAGCTCACAGCCCCAGGGAGCAGGAAGAGCCACAGAGGGCCGGGACAAGTGCACCCCTGAAAGGCAGCCCCAGTGAATACATCCTCCAACCAGGAAGTTTCCCCTCTGCCTTCCCCCATCCGGGGCTACCTCTTCCATATAGGAGTATCTGGGGACACAGGTCACACCTGGGGACACTCGAGAACATTTATAGCCTCTGTGTGGCTGACAAGGAGCAGAGTCCGGCTCCTCAAGCTCTTCTTGGAAAGCTGCCCAGGTCTGGGAGGAACTCGGATCCCATGGTGAGCAAGAGAGAAGCAGACCTGCCTTGGGGTGGCCAGGGAAAGCAGGAAGGTGTCCAGATTTCTTGGTGCCAATCCTGCTATGTCCTGGGGCTCCTGAGGAGCATTGTCCTCCGCATAGCTGTGTCGAGCCAGGTTCTGTGTCCCCGAGGCGGGGGCCGGGTGGCTGTGCTGTGTGTGGGAGTGCTCCGGCCAGGGGTTTTGTGGTCACTAAAAGCACCCTAAATGTTCACATACAGCAAACAGAACAAGCAGTTTCTGATGGTTTGCACAGCAAATCAAAACTGTGCACTAATCAAGAAGGGGGGGCATCCGTACCCCAGTCATACAGCGGGGAGAGGCTTAGAACAGAGTGCTACAAAACTGTGTGCCAGTTAGTCAAGTAAACGACAGAGTTAGGTGATCCTAAGGAAAATACAGTCCAGCAAAACTGACTCAGGAAGAATCAGAAAACCTAAGTAGACCTATAGTGAGAATTTAAATTAATGATTTTGGGGCTGGGGAGATAGCTCTGTGGCATAAGTGCCTACCTGGCAAGTGCAAGGTCGTGAGTTTGAATCCCAGTCCCACCAAAAAATAAATAAATAAAAAATTAGTGATTTTTCCCACAAAGGTCTGCATTGCATCACTAATGAATTTTCCAAAGTACTTTTCAGTTTTGACATAACACTTTTTTTTTTTTGTGGAACTGGGGATGGAACTCAGGACCTCGCACTTGCCAGGCAGGCGCTTGTACCCCTGAGTTATCTCCTTGGCCCCTAAATTGAAAGTATGATTTTTTGGGGGTTTTTGTTTGTTTTTAAATTGTTATGGCCAGCTCATCCTGCCCAGGGGGTGGGGCTGGCACAGCATGTGGTGCCGGGGATCAAACCATGGTCCCTGCGGTTGCCTAAACTTGCCTAAGCAAGCACTTTAGACCGCTGAGCCATCTCACCAGCCCCTACTTTTCAGTTTTAAAACCAACTTTTGAAAAAATTAAGAGGCCAGCAAGATGGCTCAGCAGTCTAGAGCACTTGCTTCGGCAAGCTTAGGCAACCACAGGGATCACAGTTAGATCCTTAGCACCACATGCTGCACCAGTCCCACCCCCAGGGTAGGCTGAGCCGGCCATAATAAAAAAAACAAAAAAATTAAACAGAAGTGGGGCTGGGAAGATAGCTCCACGGCACGAGTGCCTGCCTGGCAAGTGCAATGTCGTGAGTTTGAACTCCAGTCCTGAAAAAAAAAAAAAAAAATCAAACCGAAAGGAACCCTTCTCCACTCATTCTGTCAGGTCTGCTTTATCCAGGTCCCCAACCCAGGAGCACCGTATCCTACAAGCCCAGCACTACAGAACACCATCGGTTATGAAAATGGGTGCAAAATGTGCAGGCCCCAGTGGCTGCTGGCAGCACCAGAGGCCTCCACAGAGACAAGGGCGGGAGGGGCAGGGGACGTGCAGGGCTGCGCTGGCGGGGGCTGGGTTTGATGCTGTTGCTGTTGCTGTTCCTGATGGCACCCCTGTAGCCAAAGTGACACCATTGTTCCGCCCAGCTGTTCTTCCTAATATACCAAAAGTGAGATTGAATAAGGACTGTAGAAACACCCTGGGCCGGTGCCAAGGGGCCAGGGGCATGACGAGCAGGCAGCAGCTTCTCACCCCTAACACATTCAGGAGGGAAGGTCTTGCCACAGGCTCAGAGCCCAAAACTAGCCACACATGGAAGAAATCTCTGAGAGCAGTCACTTTCTAAGAAAAAGCAACTCACCAGGAACAAAGAGGAAGGAAGGAAGGAAGGAAGGAAGGAAGGAAGGAAGGAAGGAAGGAAGGAAGGAAGGAAGAAGGAAGGAAAGAAAGGAAGGAAGGAAAGAAAGAAGGAAGAAGGAAAGAGAAGAAGGAAGGAGGAAGAAAGGAAGAAGGAAAGTAGAAAGAAGAAAGAAAGAAAGAAAGAAAGAAAGAAAGAAAGAAAGAAAGAAAGAAAGAAAGAAAGAAAGAAGCCACATTTAAACAAGATGCAACCCCAGACATTCAGGTCACCAAAGCAAACCCAGGGAAGATGATGGACACTCCAAAAGCCACTGCCTGTCCTCCCAGATGTGCAGGAGGACTCTGGTCTCTGCATCTTCAGGGCCCTCAAGATCTGTCTTTCTGAGACAGCTGTGGTGACTGTTCTTGCCCCTGAGCAGGAGGCCGGATCGTCATGGGGTGACCTGTGCTGCTCTGTTTGCCCTGGAATCCACGGTGACTACAGCGTGGGAGGCTGGAGGGGGCGCGGGAGCAGGGTGCTGTAAAATCTGGTCATGGCTGCCCCTGCAAGTTCTGAAACTAACGGTAGTGCTCTTGGCGTTCTCAGTCTTGAAAGGGGGCCAGGCAAATCTGGGGCTGATCAGTCCTGCTGTGCCAACCTTGGATGGGTACTTCCCCGCGAGGAGACGCCCGCAGGCAGAGCAGAGGAGGCCCAGGGCCAGAGCTGACCAGACGCGGAGCTCAGCTTGCAGCCGCCTGCCCAGGTTGGAGTCATGTGGGTTTATTTTTTGTTTTGTGGGTTGTTTATTTATTTTACCAAAAAGGGTGTTAAGACTCAATCAACCTGTTAGAACAGTTCTTCCTTCCTTTCTTTCTAAAAAATATATCAGTTGTTTAATTAGGTCCTTAATAAGAAGTACAGAACACTAGTTTGTGAGGATGAATTCCATTTGTCAAAGCAAAAGCAGATTGCAGGTAGCCCTGGAGCTGAGGAATAGCTTTGATTTTTGCTAATATCTGTGAGTCCACCACTTTCTGATCCACCTTCCTCTGCTTTGAAATCTCATACCTCTCTTTCTTGGTGTCCAAGATCTCGCCCTCCTGGTGTCTGGGTTTCCGCAGCTGCTGCTTCTTATTCTTCTTTTTTCTTAAACATTTATTTGTTTATATTGCATCCGGGGCCGAGATCGCACACCCGGCAAGTGGGGCCGGGGATTGAACTCAGGTCCTTGTACTTGGCAGGTTGGTGCTTGTTCCTCTGAGCTATCTCTCCAGGCCCCAGCTTCTTCTTCTTGAAGCTAGCATTGGTGAGGTGCTTGGGGATTTTCACTTTTGTGGAGGTGGCAATGACACATTTCTGCAGTGTTCTTCGTAGGGGAACATGATTGAGGCTAAGAGGCCCAGTCACAAGTAGCAAGCCCCTGGGCAACTGCCCCAGGAAGGCCACTCTCGCACCTCTGTGGTACCTGGTGGGGATGACCAAGACGGTGCCGGGAGTGACGCTAGCTCGAAGCTTCCTCACACGCTGACTGAAGGGTTTCTTGCCGTTGCTCAAGAGCTTTCGGGGCACATCTTCAGTAGGTTAGTATCTAGGCATTTTTCAAAGCTTAACCACCTGGGTACCTCCATTCTTGTCCCCACCAACTGGTTTTTGTTTTTTTTAAACAATAATTTTCAGACATTTTATTTTATTTATTTATTTATTCTAACGGCCAGCTCAGCCTGCCCTGGGGGTGGGACTGGCACAGCATGTGGTGCCAGGGATCGAACCGCAGTCCCTGCAGTTGTCTAAGCTTTCCTAAGTAGGCGCTTTAGACCGCTGAACCATCTTGCTGGCCCACCACCAACTGGTTTTGTGATCATCGCAAGAACTTTCTCCATTTTCTTCTCAATGTTTCACTTAGCAGCTGTCGACTTTCTCTTGTACAGAGCCTTTCTGGAATCCACAGCAGGTCAGGGCTATCTACCAATTCCTCTGACCAGGACAAGATTTCGGCGGCAGTGGGGCCGCCCCCTCCAGGACTATTTGGCCTTCACCTTTCCCTTCACCTTTCCCACTGGCTGAAGTCTTCTTGGCTTCAGGTTTCTTCTCTTCAGCGTCTGGCTTCTCGGTTTCTTCGCCCGCCATCTTGCAAGATGGGAAAGAGAACTAAGTTTAGAACAGTTCTTCCCCCTCCCCACCCACCGTGCCTCCAGTGTTAGCACCTGGGCCACTACGTGGGCACTGGGACTCTGTCCCCTGCCGCATGGGCTGCCACGTGTCTGTGCCTCTGTCCTCAGCTTCTCCTGCCTCTGCCCCGCCCTGCCCAGGGCTGCGTGGTCAGGGACGCACCCTGCTGAGGTCCACATGGGGCTGGGGGGGGGATGCCTCTGGCGCCAGCAGTGCAGCTGCGTCCAGGAGGCTCTGGGAGACCCAGAGGCGCTGCCAAATGTCCCCACAGAGTCGCAGGATCACCACCACTTGTTTACTTTCTTTCATTTTAAAATATTCTAATGGGGCTGGTGAGATGGCTCAGGGGTCTAAAGCGCCTGCTTAGGAAAGCTTAGGCGACCTGGGCACCACATGCTGCGCCAGCCCCACCCCCAGGGCAGGCTGAACCAGCCATAAAAGAAAAAAATATATATATATTCTAAGACTGATATCCAGAAGGCAAGTAGTGGTCACAAAATAAAGTTGTCTGCACTTTCATTTCTGTGGCGCCTGGTGTCCACTGTGTTTCAGGGAAGCGCCCACCAGGAGGCCGCGCCCCATCCCTCCCAGACACCCGTGTCCTTGGAGTCTGAGGTGTGCTCACCCCGAGAGTCTGGGTCTGCCACACATGCTTTCCTGGGTCCAGATCCGCTGCAGATGCCCCGTGATGCCAGCTGCCATCTCCTCTGGGTGGCAGTCACCTAGGACAGGCCACGGGGCTCCTATCCTGGGCCTGGCCCCCCCTCCACACTGGAGTCATCTGCAGGTCAAGGCTGGGCCTGGGCACTACAGTGGCACTGCCACCTTCCCAGGGACCAGGCTCCTAGGCCCCTCTCTTGTACAGCCCCCACTTCTCTGGGTGCCAGGGTATTATGGTTTATGTCTAGTTGTCCCCCAAAAGCCTCATGCAATCATGGGGCGGGGATTTCTAGAGTTTGAGACATGAGTCATGATCCACTAGGATTATGTGTTACAATTGGTTCCTCCCTGGAGCATGACCTGGGCCTGCTTAGGATATGATTGGCTCCTCCCTAGAGCAGGATCAGGGCCCATCCTGGGGTGTGATTGGTTCCACCCTAGGGCACAATGGGCCCACGTCAGAGTGACTGAGCACAAAGAGGCTTTCTAAAGAGCTGTTACTCTCTGCTCCCTGGGTTGTTCCGCTGCCATGAACTGGATGCCCTCTGCCCTGTTCCACTCAGCCTTGGACTGAAACCTCCAGCAACTGTGAGCTAAATAAACCTTTCCTTCCTTCATTTTGAGTGTTGGGTATTTGTCCCAGCAACGAGTAAAAGTAGCTACGACACAGGGGAAGCCAATTCTTTCCTGCACTCTGGTCAAACCAACATGGAGACCCACAGAGCCACAAAGGGGAAGAGGGGTGCTCCTAGGAGGCTGCCTGGTGCCCAGCCCCTGGCCTGGGCGTAGTGCCTGTGACCTCTGCACTCCTGCTCTTGGGAGAGGCTGAGGCAGGACTTGGAGTTCTAATCCTGCCTGGGGCACTGAGCAAGCCCTTTTGTCTAAATGAAAAATAACAGAAAGGACCAGGGATGCAGCTCATTGTGGTGCCGTCTCTGGAACTGAAAAACAAAATAGAGCCCAGGTAGACGGCAGCACAAGGGGTGGGTGGAAGACCCAGCAGGGAGGAAGGCAGGCTCCCCACAGTGTGTGGCTTAGGTTGGTCTTCCAGGCTCTGTGGCAGAAGTGCTAAGAGGTCACCCAGGAAGGCACGGGCTCCAAGCCAAAGCTGGACGGGTGCCAGGGGAAGCCATTTCTGGGTGCCAGGGGCAGCCATTTCTGGGTGCCAGGCAAGCCATTTCTTTCCTGCACTCTTCCTGGACAGGAAGAGGCAGGCGGAGCTGCCTCTGTCTGTCCCTTACGACAGCACTGGGAGAGGTCCAGGGGCAGCGGGCTGGGGAGGAGGGCAGAAGCCCAGGATGGGTTTCACGCTGTGCGGGGCTCAAGCCTGATGCATCCCTTAAACTCGATGTCACAGTGTGATAGATCAGCAGGGGGCACGGAAGGTGACAAGGCCCCAGGCTCCTCCCGTGAGGGCTGCGGCCACCACACACAGGACTTTTATGTCCCTGCCAGGGTAGAGACACTGCCGAAGCGGAGACCCCGCCCTCACCGAGGCCCGACTCCCCAGGCCTGGGAGGAGCTGGCTTCGTTCCTCTTTCACAATTATTTTTTTCTGCATACATCTGCAGCACGCCGTGACCACGCCTCTCCCGCAGCGCTGGCATGCGGACGAAGCGCGGCCACCTCCTCCTCATCTGCGCAGACGCTGCCCTGCCGCCATAGATCTCGCAGTCAGCAGGCAGGGGGCACACAGAGGGCACAGAGGGGTGGCCACGATCTGGGAGCTTGGACGAGCAGGCACCATGGGGAAGGCTGGGGGGGACCAGGGCCCCGCCTCAGTGTTCTCTGCTCACCGACCAAGGAGACCCCACCTCCAGGGCAGTGCTAAAGGCCTGGGATCCCGCTCTTTTCCGCCCCCCACCAACGCCCCAGGCACCAGGCCTCGCAGTTTCCCCTCAGCCCAGCTGCTCCAACCCCACCTCTGTCCCCAGCTCCGCTGGTGCACGGGGGCCAGAGCCTGTGCACTCCTGGGTGGGACCCAGTGCAGCCCAACTGGAGCTGCCACACACACACTTCCGTGCGCCCCGCGCAGGCTGCAGAGCGAGCAGCAGCGAGCCGACCAGGACGTTATGGGCGCCCACGGTGCACAGTGCGTGCCTGGGGTGGCATCTGAGGAAATCCCCCGCCCCCCTTGCGCTTCAGGACGGAGGTGCGCAAGGAGCAGGGCCGGCCTCCGAAGCGCCTCAGGCTTCTGCTTGCTTTTCTTCCTTCCCTCCTTCCCTTCTTTCAGCACACGGCCAGCACTCAGCCGCTGCAAACCTCAAGCAGGGGACATCTGGGGACATCCCAGCTGCGGAGATCTGGGAGGCTGGCAGCGTGCAGCGACCTTCAGCTTTCCCAGAGGAGCAGAGCATCGAGAAAGAAGCAGAGCCGGGGCAGAGGGCTGGCGCCAGGCCAGGGCCCTGGCAGCACGTGCCGTCCTTGGGTCCTTGGCCGGGAGCGGAGGTCGGGTGTGGCGGGGCTGGGAAACAAAGCGGAGCCCGGAAAGCAGCCAGCCTAGCGCGGAAGCCGCTCCCATTGTCCTGCTTCCTGCGAGGGGCTGCGATGCGGGGCGGGGGCTGCACAGCACCTAGGAGACTCGGAGGAGAGGCAGGGACCAAAGAAGACAGCTAGGACCTGGGAGGAGGTCGCGGCCAGAGGACGCCTGGGCTCCAGATGGTGGCCAGGAAGCGATGGATGCGTCGTCCACCTCGGCCTCCACCTCAGCTGTTAGCTCCTCTCAGGGCCCAGAGGGAGGGGCCTACTGGACACCTCCCAGGGCTCAGACAACTTCCTGGCCGAGAGTGCTAGAGAGGGAGGCTTCGGAGACACAGAGCTCACCAGGGTCTCCTCCCCGTGGGACACTGTGGGCCACTGGCCCATGTTGCCACCAACCTGGAGTTGCTCAGCCTGCTGCACTCCTCCTAGGACATCTGCCCAGGGTGCACAGGGGACCCTGGGGGCCATGGGTCCCACGTCCACTAGCAGGCCCAGCCTAGAAGGGCCCTTGGTCCTGCTGGTGACACTGACACCCAGCATGGTGGCCCTGTGTGTCTGTGGGAAGCTGTGGCCCTTGAGGAAAGCCTCCTGCCCCAGCACACAATCTGGGACAGGCCTTGACAGAGGGTCTGAGAAGCCAGCCCAAGACAGCAGGGCCTCAGGACACCAGAGGAGGCAACCAGTGTATACATGCAGGGGCTCTGGCCCGTGCCCTCCCGACCCTCACGGTTGCTGTCATGGTGAGGAGGCCTCCGTAAGCCGGTGTACCCCGGGGGCTCTGGCAAGCCAGGCTGGTCTAGCTTCCAGGCCAGCTGCTTGCCTGCATTCCTCAGGCACTTCCACCTGCCTTACAGCCCCTGTGAGTCCCTTTAGAGGAGGAGAACGGGGTCTAGAGTAAGGCTCCCACCTGGGGGCAGCAGAGCTGAGAGGCCACTGCCCTTCCTCCCGCTGGGGTGAGTGTTGCCCGCTCGGCCCCTCCACTGCATGGCCAGGCATGAGGCACCCGGAGCAGCGTAGGCCCTCGAGGGCCCCAGGGTTAGCCCTGGGAGCAGGTCTCCTAGCCTTCCCCTCCTGCCCTAGCCACCCTGGGCTACCAGACTCCTCCTCCTCTTCATCCTCTTCTTGTTCCTCTTCTTCCTTCTCCAAGGTCAGTGCCAGGAACCATGGGGGCCTCAGTTGAGGACACAAAGAGACTTCCGTGATGGGCAAGGAGCCCGGAGCAAGGGTGACACAGCCACCGCTCCAGAGAGCCCCGTTGCTTGCTAGTCTCTGAGGACATCATGTTGTACCGAAGTGGTTGCCCAAGATGCAAGTTGTCAAGGCCACTGCCTTGGCCTCAGAAGCTTTAACCCTGGGAAGGGGGGTGGTGAGCTTCACAAGGGAGGAAGTTCTGTGCTTGCTGTACCTTGGGATGTGGGGGGCCTGGCACCTGCCGGGGAGGACTGCATTGGGAAGGAAGTTTGGGTGTGGGGAGGTCGGCCCTCTGGCTATCACCGAGGGGTGAGGAGACCACTGCGAAGGGGCTCTGAGCAGGATTCAGACTAACCAGTGTTTACCTGTGAGTTTGTCTGAGACCTGGGCCCTTCTGTGGAGATAGCGGACCCATAGCGGGTGAACCTCCGTGAGTCGCTGGTCCCCACTGAGGCCTACACTGGCCTGGGCAGCTGGGATGCCTCCAAGGACAGGCTCAGGGCTCAGCTGCCTGGCTGCAGCCTCCATTGCCTAAGAGACTCTAGCTGCAGCCTTCTCTCTCCTGAGTGAAGGCCAACCTGGAGATAACACAGATGATACCGTGTTCCTTGGAGAAGTCCTGGGGGGACTCCCAAGTCCTGACCAGACCCTTGCATCTTCTTCAGTGTCTCCCTTTGTTTGAAACTAATAAATAAGGGTGCCCAGAGAAGTTCTTCGTTCTAACTCTCAGAAAATCTCAGTGAGAAGGCTTTGGTCCTCCTGGAGTCCTCCTGGAAATTGCTTTTTTAGTCTCATTGATTTAAGCCTTTGCCATCTATTGTTTGGGAGACTGCGGATCTGATTAGCCTGCAATTCCTGGGTGGGGTAATATTGATATCAATCCCATAGAGGGGGACTTCAGCTAGGGGCGGCTGCGGAGGGGACAGCATCACACAGGCAGCATCCTGCCTGCCCCACTCTTGTGCAGCAGGTGCCGGATCCCAGACCTGGCACACACTAGGCAATGGCTTCACCCGGGTGGTACCCTGGCCCCCGAGCCATGTTCTCAGGAGCCTGTGTATTCTCTGAAGAATGGAAATTTGCTTGTGCTGCAAAGGCCGCATGGCTGGGCCTTGCTGAGGGTGCCAAGAACTTGCCTGTGCAGGTCGGTGCCAGTGGGCTGCAGTTGGGGGCTCCGTGTAGGCCTGAGGCTTGGCATGGGCAGGGGAGTGGGGAAAGGACAACGGGAGGCTGGCTTCGAGGGCACAAAACTCCTGCCAGTGGTGCTCATCGGTGGCTTCAGAAATGGCCGCCGAGTGTGGGCGAATTCTCACTCAGACCTGGGCCACACAGTCTTCCTGGCCTGCTCCCCAAATCCCCTCCACACTGGGACTGTGGCATCCACAGCAGAGCCAGGTCAGTACCTCAGGGACCTCATAGGTGTTAGGCAGGCGGCACCCAGTGCTACCTGAAGAGCAGTAACCCAGCAGCCAGAACAGGTAGCCTTGGTGGGACCTGAGGGCTCTAAAGAATCAGAAACAAGATCGCCACAGCACCCGGCCTGGCATGCCGACCAGATGCCAAGCACACCTGGTCCCTTCGCTGCTCAGCAGCTGCCCGGGCCCAGGCTCCAGGCCACAGACACAGTGACTGTGAGTTCTGACAATGGCACCCTACGCGCCTGCACCTGCCTGCCAGTCACCTGATGGCCACCCCAGGCAGCCACTTCCCTGCTGCAAGTCTTTCCTGCAACTGTGTGAGCTCAGGCCCTGCCTTGGTGTCCCCGGCAGACGCCATCAGGGCCAGGCGTGGAACCTGCAGGAGCCAACCTGAGGCTCTGGGTCTCAACAGTCTCATGAGCTGGGACCCATGCACCCGGAGCCCGGCCGCCAGGCTTGAGGTCACTCCTCACCCCCCCAGCCCCCAGCCCAGTCAGGGCCTCCTCTGGGCCCCCCAGGGAGACACCCCTACCTCTCTTCCCTGGCTGCCATCCGCTGCTCCAGGTTCCTGCCAAGGTAGAGAGTGAGGGAGGAGCAGCTTGCACAGAAGCACCGAGTGAGCTGGACGGAGTTTTAGGTACATCACGGGGCAAGAAAGGGCCTCACTCAGCAAGGGAAGACAGTGCTGGACCATGGCCCCAGGAGGGCGTCGGGCCAGAACCGTGCCAGAGCGCCAAGGTACCAGCGCCTTCTGTGGCATGATAGGGATACGGGAACCCGGCCGGGGAACCCCACGGGCACAGCGAAGTCCACTGGGTGAAGTCCTCTCTGCGACTCTGATCTCTGAGAAAGCCCTGCGAGGCTGGACTTCTGCCTGTCGAAGTTAATTCTTAACCAGACTCAAAGACTTCAGGGTTGGAGGTGTTAGCCAGCCACTTGATCCTGGCCCCTCCCCTCGCTCCACTCTCCAGGGGCCTGGCCTCGAGGGGTGGCCCTGAAGGTCCCCTCTCCTCTTCCCTCTGCCTCCTCCTCACACCCAGCACTGCCAGGCATCACCCAAACCCACCCCACCCACAGAGCTAAGTTGCAAGGTCACTGACCCCTGTCCCAGAAAAGGAATTTTCAGGACACGTTAGTCAGAGGCATAAGGGAATGTAATCAGCAAGAATTTTAAAGTGTACACAAAGACAGAGTGCAGGCCCTTGGCGTGTCCAGGACCCGGAACTGGGGCTTGGGAGGCCTGAGGCCAGAGGGTCGGGGACGTGCTCTCCTGCTGTTGGTCGTTCCACTCCGCCAAGCACAGTCTGAGCCACAGGTCCAGCTCCGCTGCCCACCGACAATGCCTCTTCGTCGAGCGTAGAAGTTTGTGGAGTAAGAGTGATAAGTAAAACACCCATGGGCCCTGGAAGCCAGTTACAGGTACAAGGTACCTAAGACCCTTGGGGAAGGAATCTGAGTGTACTGAAGGGAAAAGAAGGCCTAGGAATTGTTGTTTTAAAGCTGGAAAGCACGCCTGACCACTCCAATCTCCTCCTCTCCCGGCTGCCTAGCTTTCCCACCACCCCATCTCACCTCCAGCCTGTTCTCTCCCACCCAGCCCTTCTGCCCATCCCTCCCGCTGTCTCCAGGATCCCCTGCTGGGCTGGAAGGAGGAGGCGGGCAAGCCCAGGCTTCAGGTACCCTCTGCGGTTGGAGCTCAGCACTCTGCAGGACCCAGCGGCGCGGCTTCCCCATCCTTCACTGCCCTGCGAGTGCCTGACAGCATCTCCTGGCCATCCCCTGGCAGGGGCCAGGACTCCGCCCACCCTGGCCTGGTCTGAGTCTGCCGCACCCGGGCTGTGCAGAGCAGGAAGGGTGCCTGGTGCCCTGCAGGCTGCGCAACGCTGAGCCCTACCACGGGGCGCTGCCCACCTCCTGGTCCCCCTGGAGCTGCCCGCCCCAACCCGGCCCTGATGCTGGCGCTCCACCAGCTCCCTTCCTGCCTTCTCCACACGCACCTCCTCCCCACCTCCAGGGGCCCCTCTTTCCCTCCCACCCACACTGTCCCAGACACCAAGGGGGGAGCTCAGCAGCTGCAGGGGCCCTGCCCAGTGGTGTTGGCTGCCCCCTTCCCCCCTCGGCCTCACCTGGTCTGGTGACACCCAGTGTCCTCTACTGTACAGCTGTGGCTGCTTACAGAGCCTTGCAGTCTCCAAAGGGAGCAGGTCTATCTGTCCCTCCCTCCCTCCCTCCCACCCCCTTCCCTTCTTCCCCAGCCTGAGAAGACCCCACTACCCGCACCACGACAGAGTTGGGACAGGTTGGGAGAGAACCACTTCAGGCCTAAGAGGCTGCTTTGCTGCTGCCCTAGGGTTAGGTTTTTCCAGCAGTGCAGTACAAATCAGAAAGAGAAAAGAGGCCTTTGTTCACTCCAAACGCACAGAGAGAATCTGAGGGGCCGGGGGATCCTCTGACCCAAGACAATGGGAGACTTCATGGACCTTTGCCAGGGGCAGAGTTTGGGGGGCAGGTTTAGTGACACCTAAGGGGCTGATTGGGGGCTCACTTGTGGAGGGGAAAAAGTGAAAGGAAACTGTCTCCAGGGCTGGGCTGGAGAAGAAGGGGGAGCGGCCCTCTGGGAAGATCAGCTGTTGTCTCAGGGGCTTCAGCCATGTCAGATGACCACCATAATGATTCAACAATTCATACCTGGGCCAGAACCTATCATTCCCGTCTTTTGGCTGCTATGAAACGGGTCGCACGTCTCTTAGACTGCTTCCTGCTGAACAAGAGTGTCGTTTTGGGTGCGAAGAGGGTTAAACCAGGATGATGGCTTACCCCATGTAGAAGCTAGGGCCAGCGTGAGAGCTTTGTCATCCCTGAAAGCTTGCACGCAAGAATGAAGAAACTTTCAAAGCAGTTTAGAAAGCCTCGAGCAATGAATACACAGGCCACTGTCATGACGAAAGGACCCAGGAGGGGAAGCAGGAAGGGAAGGGGCCTGCGACCCATGACATGGTGAGCGAGCGGGAAAGAGCACCAATTTTCTAGTTGCTAGCGTCTGTGCTCCAGGGGCTCAGGAAGGTGGAGGCCCTAGGAAGCGCCCCCCCATGTCTAGTTAGAGCCAAGGGAAGGCGCTGGGCCAAGGCAGTGCAGCTCCAGAATGAGTCCGGTGAGGTGGGTATGCAAAAGCCCATTTTCCTCCATTCTACTGACTAGGGCGTGTCTGGTCTCTTTTTGAGTGTCTGTGTTTGTTACCTATGAACCACATCTCAGAATAGGCGCGACTGCATTATTCATAACCTTGAGAACATGAACTGAACTACAGAGCCACTGGGCTGAAGTACGGGAAGAATGGGAGCAATGCACAGTGAGTAGGGACTGGAAGTATCTCAGGGTCCGTGGTCAACGAGGACAGAGGAAGGACAAGCCGGCTTTGCACTGAGGCTGGGTTTGTAGGATGAGCACTGTGGGAAGAGAGGAGGAGACATAACGCTTCTGAAGGAGATCATGAGAGGTGTGGGACAGGCTGGGATCACAAGGAAATTGTGAGGGAAAAATGGCATCCAGGGGCAGTAGGGAAGGGGCCAGCCTGAGGGGGTCTTGCAGGTCGGCCATGAGCGCCCATGGTGGAGATTGCAGATCCAACACAGTGACCTGAAAACTCAGAAGAACTCTCTATGTGGTCTCCATGTCAGCAAGTAACGAGCATCCTACCTCAGATGAGGTCCAGCGAGCCTCAGGGCTCTGACAAAGATACCTCTACGGAGGCCGCGGACTCTGAGTCCCACGGTGGCAAGACGGAGCAGGCCCACTATCGATGGACCTGGCTGTCGTGAGTTCTGCAGTCAGGTAGGGAACTGGGCAACTTAACCACCCTCTGGCAGACAGGGCAGTCGCATTTCTAGTGACCCTTGAGGTTGCAGATGGAACCAGATCCCGGTTGCAACCTCGAACTGCAGGTTGGGGCAGCCTCGTGCCCAATGTCTGCTCCACTACTCTTGAAACATGGTCCAGGAGAGGCTTGCATGATGCGCCATTTTATTTAGGCTCAGCATCCCCCTGCTAAGGTCTTGCTTTGCTGGGAGCCCCACAGGCCACAATCAAAATCTGGCACTTGTATATAGTTAATTTTTTTGTTTCTACTGTTAAAGACATGGAAAGCCAGATGAAGCAAGTTTCCCTTTGGGGTTTCAGGCTGAGATCTGTCTTTTAGGCTTGGCATGAATGTCAGGAGAAGATTGGGCTATAAAGTAGGATGAATAACAATTCTTCCTTCAGGAGAAATCTAGGTCTGCATCCGTATGCTTAGGTGGGAGCAAAGCACTTAGTTATTAAGATTTTGTCTGATACTATCAAGTACCTTGAAATATAAAGTGTAGGGCTGGCAAGATGGTTCAGTGGTCTAAAGTGCCTGCTTAGGAAAGCTTAGGCAACCGCAGGGACCGAGGTTTGACCCCTGGTAGCACATGCTGTGCCAGCCCCACCCCCAGGGCAGGCTGAGCTGGCCATGGTACAAATTTAAAAAAAGAAATATAAAGTTATAAAGTATAACCAGAGAACTGTTATTTCTTATCAACCCTGGACATTCTAGTCAATCCCTGCAGAATGATAACAGATCACAGCTACATAATTTTAGAGACAACTTGATATCAACAGTAGTGCAGCATAATAGTCATGGTGAACTCTTCATTTTAGTTTACATATCACATAAATTTTCATTAGAAAATGATCATTTGACTGATGAGCTCGTGTTAGCTTGACATGAACGCCTTATTGTAAATATCTGGAGCATAAGAGAAAGGCATATTTAAATCTGAAAGAAAATATCATTATAAACAAGGTGTTTCATATTATAGAATACTGCACACTGGGAAGGCATGGATATACTTAACTACCATATTAACAAGAATTGTCATTTTTTAAATGTTATGCCAAGGGCATCTTGTATGAGAAAATCTTATTGATTCTCCAACAAAGTGGCTTCCCGCTAACCCCACTCTTACTGCGGCCCATGAACTGGCGGCCCGGGAGGCTGTCTTTTGCCCACGCCTTTGCAGAACGCCTGAGCACTGTCCGGTTTGCAAGTTGGCAGGATGTCTACTGACACCACTACCACGGAATTTACCAAAAGTCTAACAGGCCTTTTCCTTACATTGGCAGTTGACGTCCTGGGGCTGAGAAACAGAGACCCACAACCTTGTCGATCCGAAACGTCCTCTGATCCCGTCACACATACTTTCTTCTTTCCCTCTCTAGCAGCCTTGGACGTTTTCGCTTGAAACGCCCTCCTCCTTGCAATGTGCACCCTGGCCAGGGTCCAGGGAAGCCTGACCCCTCCCAGGCTCCCGACGGGGCGGGCCCTCCCTCCTAAGGCTGCCAGCACCGGCACCGCTTTCCCCCTTTCCGGTCTGTGTTTCCATTCTGCAACCTCTCTGCTAGGAAACACTTTCTGAGTAACTTCTATCAGTTTGCAGCTTGCGGAAGAGAACCTGAGACTTTTTCTGCTCCCATAGGCACAGGCTAGGGGAGGGCTGGGAAGCCACGGACTCAGAATCACCAGAAGGGCAGGACAGATAAGGGCCCACGGGCTCCGTGGGCTGTTGTCCCCCATGCCAGCTCAAGCACTCGCTGGCAGAGGCACGGGGCGCATGAGACAGATGAGTTGGCGGTCTGGTTGGGGCACAGGTTGGTGGGGGTGGGTAGAGTGGGACACAGGATGGACCAGCATGGGCAGGCGAGGGGAGCAGAGGGGGAAAAGGGACGGAGAGCCTCAGAAAGGGAAGTGGCAGCAGCAAAGGGGCTGCGGCTGGGGCTGCTGTGGCAAAATCTGATCTGAGAGAAGAGGCTGAGCCCCTGCGGTGTGGGCACCAGGGTAAGGGGCATGTCTCCAGAGTCAACAAAGGCTTTGAAAGGATTTCTGGCCATTTGCTGTTGTGATAACAGGAGTTTCCAGGGGTTAAAAGTTTTTTCCTTTAGGTCGTTGGCTGCCATTGTCCAGTTTATATTGTGGCCGAGCTATCTGGAGTGAAAGGTTAACCTTTGGCTTCTATGGCCTTGCGCCTTCCGGAGGGAGGCCGATGGAGCAAAGACTACAAGGAAGCATCGCAGTGGGGCGTCTTTTGTGGCTTGGGAACTACTGTTTCCCATTGTGACTGAATTTGAGGTGAGCCCAGAGACGACAACCTCCAGCTGCTGCCGGGTCCTCCCCTGGAAGGGGCTGCCCTGCCTTGGGCCTGAGACCAGTGGCCTTGCCCACCCAAGGAACGTGAGCGTGGCCTCCTCCGTGGTTGCAGAGAGGCGGAAGACCCTGAGAGGACTCAGCTCTTGGGCTGTATGAGGTGGCTCCATGCTGGACGCAGGCTGCCACGACCCTGTAGGCAGGTCCCAGAGTAGAGGAGCTTGCTCAACGGGCAGGGGGCTCAGGACTGGGGCTTGGGGACCCAGAGCCATATGCTTGCCTATCTGAGCCACAGCACCAACACATTTGGTTTTCAGGTGTCGGTAAAGAGATAGGAAAGTTAAGAGAGGCCCTTATGAGCTCTAAAGACACAGAGAGGATGGGGGTGGGGTCCTCTGACCTAAGAGGAGGGGAGGCTGAGACTTCATGGACTTTTGCCAGGGGCACTGTGGGGAGAGGTTTAGAGCCACTGAAGGGGCTGACTGGGGGCTCCCTTGTGGAGGGGGAAAAGTTAAAAGGAAACTGTATCCAGGGCTGGGAATGGGGGTGAAGGAGGAGGGGTCTCTGGGAAGATCAGCTGTTGTATTAAGGGCTTCAGCCATGTTAGATGACCACCATAATAATTCAGCAAGTCATACTAGGGCCAGAACCTATCAGCAGAAGTCAGGTAGCCAGGCCTGGGCTCGCCAGGAACCTGGGGTCTGCACCAGAGGAACCGGATGACAGGACCAGCAAGCTTGCTTCCCCCTGCCACGGCCATCTGCCACCCACACTGCCCCAATGGTCACCGTCCCCACCCTGCCCTTCCCATGAAGGCTCCCTGTGTCTGGGGGACAAACTGCCCCTGGCTCCAAAGAGGCCCTGCAGGACGACTCTGGGGCCTGTGTCCAGGAGCGGTGGGAGCTGCAAGCAGCAGGTGCCTCAGGCCTGACTCCGGCCAGTCTGACAAGGAGGATGGCTTTCTCATCCGAGGGTCCAGTCCCACAGGCGTGAAGTCCTCTAGCGCACGAAGGACACCACGCTGGTGGCCACTGCGAATGGAGCCGAGTAGGCGGCGGCGAAGCTCTGCAGGCCAAGGATGACGAAGTGGCAGCCCTTGGTGATGGCCTTGCCCACATTCTGTGTTGGGGCGGAAGAGAGAGCAGCGGGTTAGCTGAAGAGTGTTCCCACAGGGCACGGTGGCATTCCACATGTCCCCACACCCTGGGTCTGCTGCCAGCCTGCGGTGGTTCATGGGAGCCGGGAGCGCCGATCTTGCCGGGTAAAGCACTGGAGCCTCAGGCCAAGCCCCTTGCAGTACTCTCTACAGGGGTCAGGCTCCCCTCCAGCCTGCACCCTTCCTCAAGTCCCTGCTTCTGCATGACCTGCCTGTCGTGGGTCCCTTCTGCCCCTTTTGCCACTCTACAAGCACTTGCATCATTTGGGGGGACTGGGTTTCTCTGTGTAGGGGAGGCCAGCTCTGACCTCACTACATGGCCCAGCCTGGGCTCCAAGCTGCAGAGCCCTCCTGCCTCAGCCTCCTGAGTGCTGGGATGGTTGTAGGCAGCTGAATTAGATAGAAATATTATAGGCAGTCAGACAGGGCCAGGCCCTCAAGGAGACAAGATGGAAGACAAGGTGACTTTACAGCTTTGCGAGGCGAACACCCCCGCTGTGGGCCAGACCTCAAAACAAAAGACACAAATGCAGCCCCATACTTCCCTAGGAAAGAGCATCAGGGGTTGATATTCTAAATAGGTATCAGTCACCTTAAAAGAGCCAGTAACCCAACCCCCAAAAGGAAGAGACCCTGCTCCTCTTCAAGCCCGCTTGCTAGGTGACTCCCTTCCCCATTTGGCATTGGTTTTAATCAATTTTACCTGAGCAATGGTGCTTGCAACCTCATTGGTTGGCCATAGTTTTGTCCCACCTCATGCCTACTAAGTGAGTTTTCACCTTAGACCTGCCCCACGCATAGTTTTGCACTATAAAAGTCCCTGGAAGAGACAGCTTCTGGGGGTCCACCCATTCAAGATCCCCTTCCTGTCCCTCTCTTGGACAGGAGCTTTCTCTCCCTCAATAAATATGTTCTGCTCATTACCTCCGTTTGTTCCTAAAACTCATTCTTCAGTTTTAGAGAACCCGAACTCGTCCCAGGTACTTTTTAGATTGAGAGATCAGTTTTCCCTATATCATTTGGGGGTTCCCTATTGGAGGTCATCCACCCCAGATCAGTCTTTTCTTCCTGCATCAGGATTACAGAGGTGTAGCACAGAGTACAGTGATGTCTTGAAACAACTACAATCTACCCCCCTCACCCCAGGAGGGCTGCAGTGACCTCTAGGGCCCCCTCCCCTGGAGGAGGTCCCAAGGGACAGGGGGAGTCCCAAGAAACTCCACAGGAACTGCAGCAAAGCACACTGATTGTAGGAGTCCCCTCCAGGTTCTCCTCTCAGCTTGAAGTCAATATTTGTAATCCCAAAGATACATTATCTGAATCCCACCAAGTTAATTCCAATCTACCACTCCCAATGCAATCCACGGCAAAAGACACTAAAACATACTTAAAATCACTGGGGAGCCCAGGGGCCCTAAGTCCAGCTGCAAAGATAACTTTCGGAACAAAGAGGCTGACCCTGTGCCACATCCCGGGTTTTATTCAGTGAAGGAGGAGTGGCTTGAGGAAGAATGACAGAGAATTGTGGGAAGGAGGTGAGCCCCGCTGAGCTGAGCTAGGTAGGAGGCCTGCATTCACCTCCACCATATTCAGAGAGGATCTGCAGAGGAAGTAATTTGCATTATGCTATTGAGATACTATCTAATCTTTTAGGGGTCTGGTGCTTCAGCTCTGATGTGTAATCTTTCAAGCCCCAGGAAGTCATAGCCTCTATCTCGAGGCTCCATCCCAGCCAGCAGCCTGGAGCACTTGGCTCTTCCTTCAGTGTCGACCCAGCTCACACTGCAGTCAGATACACCTGCCTGGCAAGTGCAAGGTCCTGAGTTCGATCCCTGGTTCCGCTAAATAAACACACAAACAAACAAATAAAAATAAATAAAGACAGACTGCCACCAGTATCTGTTAGACCAATATGCACTCCTTAAAGTCAATTTAAGGGATAAAGAGAAGTCCTAGCCAGCTCTGTACGTATCAGTACAAGGAAATAGGGTCAGACTCAGCCAAAATGGAGATAATCACTCTTCTTTCAAGGAGAGCTGCTCAGGTGGTCCTCCACAGCACACCCCCAAAGCCTCTCAGGGCCACACTGTGTGCCTGGACTTCCCTGCCCCACCCCGACCTCTGTCATCTCCTGGGTGACATCAAGAACGCTTGAGCAGCCTGGCCTTCTCTCAGACTTGCCTCCCACCCTGGCCCTGGGCGACTGGTTTCACTAAGAATTCCTGATTCGGATCTCTCACAAGCTTTACCACGTGGCCCCACAGGCCCAGGAGGCAGGCATCTGTTGCCCCTCCCTCTGTTGTAGGCAGCTGAATTAGATAGACATATTATAGGCAGAGAGGGCCAAGCCCTCAAGGAGACAAGATGGAAGACAGGGTGACTCTACAGCTTTGCAAGAGGCCGGAACCCCCCCCGCCCCCCCCAGACCTCCAGACAAAAGAAGACACAACTGCAGCCCCATACCTCCCTAGGAATGCGCATCAGGCATTGATATTCTAAATAGGTATCAGTCACCTTAGAAGAGCCTAAATGAGCCAGGAGCCCAATCCCCACCAGGAAGAGACTCTGCTTGCTATGTGATTCCCTTCCCCATTTAGTACTGGCTTTAATCAATTTTACCTGAGCAATGGTGCTTGTAACCTCAGTGGTTGACCATAGTTTTGTCCCACCTCACGCCCACCTAAGCGAGTTCCCATGGTTTTCAATTTAGACCCGCTTCATGGCATGGTTTAAGGAAGAGAGAGCTTCCTGGGGACCACCCACTCGGGACCCCCCTCCTGGCCCTCTCTCCGGCAGGAGCTTTCTTTCCCCTAATAAATGTGTTCATAACCTCCGTTTCTTCCTAAGATTCATTCTTCGGTTTTAGAGAACACGAACTCGTCCCAGGTACTTTTCAGGTGGGGAGATCCGTTGTCCGTATGTCATTTGGAGGTCACCCGCCCCACATCAGTTTTCACACCGCATCCCCTCCACCTCCTGCTCCCCACCCCTCCCCGCCAAGGCCAGCAGCCCGTCTCCAGGACGCCAGGACGCCAGGACTCCAGCCTCCGCCGGTGCAGACGCGCAGGCTCGCCGACCCCTGCGCCCACCCGGAACCCCCACGGACCTTAGGGCACCGCGTGCTCCGCGGCTCTGGCAGAGTCGCATCTGGCACGGGTTTCAACTGCGCGGTGTGGGAAGCGGAGACCTCTGGCCGCCTGCCGCGGCATTCGGGGAGCAGGTGTGGGTCGGACGAGGCGAGACCGGGGAGAGTGTGCCGGGCGGGGATCGGGCCCTGGAGACGCGGCGTCCTGGTCCTCAGAGCCCAGCACAGTGTCCCTGAATCCGCGAAGAGGGCGCTGCCCGCTCCCTGGGGAGCCTGGGAGGCGTGCAAGCCGCGCAAGCCGCGGAAGGCACCTGCAGGAGCCCGGCCTGCGGGAAGGGGATCCTCCCTGCCGGTTCAGAGAGAAGCGGGACCGAGCCCTGTCTGTAGCTCTGACTTAGCGAGTGTGGGCGGAACTGCGCACGCCCGCACGGCTCAGGCTGCGGGTCTGTGAGCAGCTGTCACAGCAGCCACGGGACAGGAACACAAGGAGTGAGGCTTCCCGGGGTCCCCTGGGCTCACCCCCAGGAATGCGGGTGCCTCCCTGCCTCTGCAGCTTCCAGAGGAGGGTCCCTCAGCAAGAAGGGGAGGACGGCATCCCCAGAACACAAGGCCTGTCTTCTTCCCCAGCCTGGGGGTGGGGCCCAGGGCCTCATGCATGCCAGGCAAACTTGCTCCGAGCCGCAGCCTCCCTGGACAGGCGCACTAGTGGTTCAGGCTCTGCAGTTTGTCGTTTCAGGTGGACCTCTTCTGGGCCCCAGGGACCCCTGCGGATCCCAGCTGCACAGCACCCCGCCAGCCAGCTGGGTGGGTCAGTCGCAGCTCCCAAGGCTCCGGAGGGCACTTCGTGGACAGCAGATGTGGGGTGTGCTTCCAAGGGCATCCAGCCCGTAGGGGCCCAGGGCCAAGAAATGGCCTTGGAATGCCTGTGCCCAGGGCCCAGGTCTGAGGCCCACAGCCCTGTGCTGGTGCCAGCTGTGTGCGGCCCTGGAGCCTGCTGGAGGAGAAGCAGGAAGGGGCTCAGGAAGGACGTGGAGCTTCCTTAGTGATGCGGGGCTCTGTGTCGGCCACTGCCTGAAGCAGGAGTCACCGTGGCACTGGGCCCAACGGAGAGGACTGCTCCCCCCTCCAGGACCCTCGGCCCCACTTTTGGCTCTGTAGAGTGGATGCAATGGTCATTTTTAAAGCCTCCTGGGTGTGGGACGCCTGTGTACCACCCGTAGGTGCCGGCAACCTGCTCCGGGGGCTGCAGGTGGCCCAGGACGGCTAGGAATGCATCTCCATGAGACGCAACACTTTTACAAGTCTTGTGACCTTTTTCATGATTCAACCATGGGGTGGGGAGCACAGACCCAGAGTAGGTGGCCACAAAGGTGGCCACACCAACCACGGCAGTCACATCAACCACAGCGCATGCACTAGGGACTGCTGGTGAGCAAAATACGGCGACCACAGAGCGTAACATTCCAACGCCCATCCCCAGCGTGAGCATGCGCACACCTGGAGGGCTGGCTTTTGCAGTCACCAGGAAGGTAAACACATCAATTTTAACTATCCACCTTGTGCTTTGGGTATTACTTTGTTTATATATTATCATAAAAATATTTTTAAAAGGTATTTTGTGGCCCAAGTGTGGTGGCACACACTTGTGATCCCAGCACTGGGGAGGCTGAAATAGGACTGTTGTGAGTTCAAGGCCAGCCTGGACTACACTGTGTCTCAAAAAGTAAAAAAAGAAGTTTTCTTTCCACAGCTTGTATTGTGTGTTCTACCTGCAGCCCAGGCCAACCCCTCAGTCCCGTGTGCCAGGCAAGCCGAGCGTGGGCCCACGAGCCAGAGTTTCACAGGAGCCTTCCTGTCCCAAGGCGACACTCCCCTTTTTCTTGTTGAAATCCTGTTTTCTCTTTGGGTTCCACGGAACACAGCGCAGCGCTAACCACTTTAGTCTTGCTAATATATTTATAAATCGTGCAGCTACCTCCTCTGGTTTCAAAGCATTGCCATTGCACCCAAAAGAGAATACACACCCAGGAAGCAGCTGAATTCTACGCCTCGACATCCGCACCCCCCACAACCGCTAATCTGTGCTCTCCGATTTTTCTATTCTGATTTTCCACTTCATATTAGTGGGAACACTGGAAGTCAAGGATCACAAGGGCCTGGCTTATTTCACAATTTTGCATCATGTTCTTCTATGGCAATATTCCGTTCCTTTTTATGGCTGACTAATATCCCATTGTATGGATATACCACCCCTTGTTCAACCACTCATCCACCAGGGGATCTTTTGGCGGTTCGTAAATAATGTTTCTATGACCACATGTGCATAAATATTTGCTTGAAGTTTTCAGCCCTTTGGGGCATACACTCAGTCGTGGAACTGCCGGGTCCCAGGATAATCCCATGTCCACCTTCTGAGGACCCTCCAAGCTATAACTCCACAGCAGCCCCTGTGGCATTTAGCTCCCACCAGCTGGACTCCACCTGCACCTTCTCAGGAGGTCTGTGTTCGGGGCAGTCAGCCCCACAGGCGCCAGGTGCTCTGGTGGCTATGTGGGCACCTCTCATCCCTCCCCACCCAGGAGCCAAGGCCTCTCTGATGCACAACCCCTTGCCAGGCTGTGCCCACCAGGCTCCAGACTGAGGGCTCTGGGGACCAGACAGAGCCGGTACAAGAAAGATCCGGACCCCGCTAAGAGCCAGCCGGGTGGCTGAGATTCTCAGCTGAGCAGCCAGTGGCCAAGACGGTTCCCTTGGGCTTCGCCGCGTCTGCGAAGAGACAGCGAGCCCGGATGACCACAGGCCAGGAAGCCGTGGCCTGTGAACTCGCTTTGCAGTGTCGGGAGGACAAAGGCCAGGGAGGGCAGCAGGCCGCGTAGGAGCCTGGGCCTTGAACCTGGCGACCTGGGAGGCAGGGGGCAGGGTGCAGGGTGCAGAGTGCGGGGTGCGGGGTGCGGGGTGCGGGGTGCAAGCCTTCGGCCGTGAGGGGGGAGGGGCTGCTTGGCGACTCCCCTGCCTCGGCCTCCCGCGTCGGGGTCCCGAGGCTGAGCTCCACGGAGCTTCTCGGGGACGCGCAGCCTCGCGAGGGGCGCAGGTGAGAGCGCGGGCGGCCCATGCCCCGGGGAACCTCCGGATCCTCGAGGGACCCCAACCCTGCCCCGCTCCCCGCAGCCTCGACGGGCATCGCGAGACCCGGCCCGGCCTGGGGCGGGTCCTGGCTTCCGCGGCCCCGTCCCGCGTCGGGGGCGCCTGGGGTTCCCGCGGCCCTCCGGCCCTCGGCCCCCGCCTACCTTGCCGTACTTCTTCAGCCGCCGTCGGCGCCGCTTCCCGCGCGTCTGGCCGGGCGCCGGCTCCTCCCGCGACTGCGGCTGCGGCTCGGGCTCCGGCTCCGGCTCCAGCACCGCCTGGGCGTCCTCGTCGCCCCGCGCCCGCGCCCGGCCCCGCACCCAGCGGAGTTCGAGGCCCCCGCTCGCCGCGGCCCGCCGTGCAGCTCCCAGCGCCATGGCGCGGCGCCCCGCCGGTGCTCTGCGCTGTGTCCGCGACCGCGTCCGCCGCAGCGCCCCCTGGCGCGCACCCGTCGGCCACCCGCGTGCGGGGGCGCCGCTAGGACCCCACGGGCTAAGCGTGCGGCGTGGCGGCCTCGGGGACCGCGCCCTTGGGGCCGGCGAGGAGGCGATCGGGACAATCGCTGGTGTCCCAGCGTGGCCCCCGGCCCTCTGGCAGCTCTCGGGACGGCGTCCGCGTCTCCGCCCCGGACGCACCGGGAAGCGCCCAGCGAAGCGGGCGGGGGAGCAGGCGGGGCTCTGGCGCGCACCGCGGCGGCCGAAAGTCAGGGGCTTTGGATGTGACTGAGCCAGGTATGTGTGCGTGCTGCGACTCAGCCTGCGGGCTGGCCCCGTCCTGTTTTTGTCCCTTGTTTTTGAGAAGCACCTTGCCGTGTTATTGGAGCTGACCTCCAACTCCTGGGCTCTGGGATCCTCCTGCCTCAGCCTCCCGAGCAGCTGGGACGACAGGGTCCACCACTTTGCCAGGCTGCTGCCTTAGTTTTGTTTGTGACGTGGGTGTGTCTGGACTTGGGGTAAACATAATGTACAGTATGAACAGCCATAATTAGGTTAGCGTTAAAATGTCAGTCTAACAATTTGGATAAAATTCTTGGTAAAAGTAAACAAAATAGAGCCCGCCAAAAAGTGTATACACTAGGAAAAGAAAAACTCGTATGAATATTTTAATATTAAATTTATTACAACATCAGGAAAGAATGCCATTTACCTTTGGCCTCTCTAATTGCAACACACTCAAAGTGGTGTCCGTGGACTCCAACCATTTATCAGCGGAAGTTATGCTTGTCATGTAATGAAGGATTTAAATTACAGTCACTGTACAAAATTTATATAGAAAGTGTAATTTCATACAATTCAAGAAGAAGGGGCAATGACACTGCATTTAATTTACTATCCCTGTAAAAGTTACATAGAGTTTTGTTCCTTTTTTATGAAGGGTACAAAATGAAAGTCAAATATTGTTTGTTAAAGTTGCCACAGATGTCTAAGTAAAGGGTAGCCCCTCCCAGGGACTGAAGTCAGAGGCTTGAAAGTAGTTTTGAGGCAAACATAAGTTGAATTTGAAAGGTAAGAGAAAGTAGATTTGTGGGTCTATAACAGTACAAAAGCATCTACTAAGCAGCTACTAATGTATTTCTTTCTCTTGTCCCCGGCAGATCTCAAAGGTGGGGAGGCTGTGGGGTCTGAATGGGATTTCATTCACGCTGAGCCCCTAACCTTCCCTTCCCTGGGGCACACAGGCACCTCTGGGGTTTTCCCGCTCCTAGAAGTAATAAAAAGCCAGAAAGAGGCCACAGTCCCAGCTCACGTTAGGCTTCTGTCTTCCCTAGGGCAGCCCCCTGCTGTGCTCCTCGTTGGGATGATGAGGGCTGTGCGTGTGTGTGTGTGTGTGTGTGTGTGTGTGTGTGTGTGTGTAGAGCGGGGAGCTGCCCTTGGCCTGGGGCTGCCTCTGCCCCCCTTCCCACACCCTGGCCTTGGAGACCAGGAGCCAGGAGACACACAGAGCCCTGAGCTACACCCCCACCCCTCGAGGTTCCAGAAGTACCCTGATGGCTGCGTGGGTGCTGGAGTTGGTAAGGGACAGTGCCACCGCTGCTGGCCACTGAGTGTGACTCAGTGGCATCCGGCCAGGCCTGGGGTGCTGGCTGTCCCCAGACTATTGGCTGTTTCCATTTTAAAGCATAATAGCCAGTGTTTAAAATGTAACTGTCCACAATGTACTGCTAATTCCTACTAGCTCTTTGAAAGGAACAGTCAGTGTTTAGTTGTGTGATGGATCTTGCGGGCTGTCCCTGATCATCTGAGCAACTGCTTTGAAGATAACACTATGCAACAGAACAGCTATTGTTAATTTCCTGTCTGTCACCCTGTTTTCAAATTTGGTTTAATCTTACGGAAGGGTCTACAGGGTGTTCAGGGTCTCACTACTAGATTGGACTCCCAGTGATCCTCTTGTTTTCAGCCTCCCTAGAGCTTGGATTACAGGCTTGAACCACCACACCCAATTGTGATCTCAGTGTGCCCCTGGGGTGGGGCCAGTAAGGCAGGCCTGGGGATTGAACCCCTGGCCCCTGTGACTGCTTGCAGGTGTTTTTTTTTTTGTTTTTTTGTTTTTTTTTTTTTAACCTTTAAAAAATGTAATGGCCCTAGGGGCTGGGGAGATAGCTCTGTGGCACAAGTGCAGGCGCCTGGCAAGCAAGTGCAAGGTTGTGAGTTTGAACCCCAGTCCCGCCAAAAGAAAAAAGTAATAGCCCAACAATTAATGTATCTTGGTTGGTTGGATTCGTGTCAAAGCCATTGAAGACTGGAAAACTACCATGCTGTCTGTCCTTCAGAGTGATAATGGAGGGGCGAGGGAAATAGCTCAGTGACATAAGAGCCTGCCTGGCAAGTGCAAAGACCCAGGTGCAGCCCCAAAACCCCAAGCTCTTTGCCAGCCACTGAACCCAGGCATGATGGTGCACGCCTGTAATCCCAGCACTAGAGAGACTGAGACAGGAGGGGCACTGAGTCTGAGCCACATAGGAGACCCTGTACCAAATAAATCAATAAAAGGATTTTTAAAATATTTTTTTTAAAAAGAATGATGGGCTGGGGGGATAGCTCCATGGCACAAGTACCTGCCTGGCAAGTGCAAGGTCGTGAGTTCAAAGCCCAGTCCTAGCCGGGTGTGGTGGCGCACACCTGTAATCCCAGCACTTGGGAGGCTGAGGCAGGAGGATCAGTGCAAGTTCCAGACCAGCCCGGGCTACAGAAATGAGCTCAAGGCCAGCCTGAACTGCACAGTGAGACCCTGTCTCAAAAAGACAAAAAGAAAAAAAAAAAAAAAAGTCAAGAATGATAATGCAAAATATACCTGCAGAAAAATGAGAACAGAATTACAACCTTATGAGTTAAATCTTTCTTTTTTTTTTTTTTTTGCGTTAAATATTTCTGACACAATCCAAATGCCTTGACATCTGATGTTCTTCCTGGCCCCCAGGATGCATTCTGAGTACTATTCTATGGCTTAGGACACATGACATGTGGCTCTCATGCCATGGCGGCGTAGGTTGTTGACTGACTGACTGGTGATGAACGTCAGCAGAACACAGCCAGCACCTTGCAGAAGCTGGGACCCTCGTGTCAGAGTCCCCTGAGACGAACTGCGACTTGAAAATCAGCCACTTGCACTTCTGGGGTCCAGAATGTACAGGGTGGGTCTGGTGTATTTTGTTGCCAACAAACAAGGATGTTGAAACTGTTGTCAGGCCTCCGGCAGCCGGCTCAGGGCATCTTGCACTTAGTTCATGATATTTTGGTCACCAAAACGGTAATGGCCGCTACAGATAATTGAAACAGCTTACACAGACGGAAAGCCACAGGCATCACAGTATTATGAGAAAAGCAAGGTCTGGAAAGAACCTGGCGGTAAGGATGGTTGCCAGATGTCCCCAGGGCCCGTTTGGCCCTGCTAGACTACGCCAGAGGAGAGAAGGTGCAACTCCTAGCCGCAAAGAGCCTGGTGCAATGTCAGGAGGGCAAGGAACAGGGGCCCAGAGCCCAAGGGGAAGACGTTGGAGTAACAAGAGCGAATCAAAGGACGCAAATCCAGCGGCAGCAGGGAAGGACCAGAAGGTGGAAGGGAGGCCTAGGCTCGGAGCCCCACGCCATCGGCGGCTCTGGGATGCAGCTGCCAGCGCACAGGTGGCAGGCCCTCTCTGCCCTCTAGTGGTTTTCTCTGGTAATGACAGGATGTCACCACCCCTTCTGTGCCACACCGGCTCCACTGAGCATGGTACCAAGGACTGACACCAACCAGGGCTCCGAATCGTCCGTGGATTTGTGCTGACATAAGACTCCGCAGAGCGGATCTTTCACAGCCGCTGCACAAAGAACAAAGCGCTTGTGGGTGGTGGTCTGGGGTGGCATCGGAGAAGCCCCGTGGTGGGCTGCTAGGATGCTGAGACAGGCTGCTTTCTCCCCAGCCCTGAGCTGGCCTCCTGCTGGGAGCATGGAGGCTGTGAATGTGCGGGCTCCCTGCCCCTGACCCCTGGTGTTAGCAGACGAAAGGCGTTCGAGAGTGGACAGCCCGTTACCCCAGAGCTAAGTCACCTCTGATAACAGGATGCTATTTCTAAAAGAAGCGGGTCGGGAGAGCAGACAGCTGAGGTCCCATTTGCGTCTATTTTGAGATCACTTAATTTTCAAGGAATAAGATGTGATGTTATGGTTAAAACATAAAATTCTAACAGCTTTATTTTAGGCTAGTATGGAGGCACGTACCGATAATCCTGGCATTCTGTGAGGCTGAGGCAGGAGGACCACAAGTTTGAGCCCAGCCTGGGGAATTGAACAACTCCCTGAAGGCTTATCTCAAAAAAAAAAAACATCTAAAGCACTGAGATGCATCTCAGAGTGAGAGCTATATTCTTCCCCTGAAGGAGGGAGGGAGGGAGAGAAAGAGAGATAGAAAGACAGACAGACAGAGAGAGAGAGGTGATTTGAGGGGAAAAGCTGCAAAAGAGTGATGGAAAATCGAAAAGCAAAACAGGATTTTTTTGTTTTCTGAGTCACACCCGCACGGTGTACTCCAGGCTGGTCTTGAGCTCCCTTGTGGCGATCCTCCTGCTTCAGCCTCCCAATGGCTGGGATTACAGGCCTGCACCACTACAGCCAGACAAGAGGATGGAACTTTTGAAAAGAGAACCAAGACCACACTGAGGCTAGTGACATCCGAATGCCATCAGAGCAGAAGTCAGTCCATGCTGAAGGGAGGGAGGACAGAGGTGACGGAAGGCGCAGAGGCAGCCCGGGGTGCACGCGTCTGGAACTGCCCGCCCTGAGAGGAGAGTGTCTGAGAGGCCCGCAGAAGGAAACTGTAGACTGGGTTCTAGCTGCAGGTCCTGGGAAACCGTGGAGGAAGTGCTCGGACGTGTCTCGCTGCCGGCTGCCTGGTGAGAGCCCGACTCCGGCAGGCAGGCAGGCAAGTGGGCCGCCACCCCCCTCCACTCGCTTCACCCCAGTCTTGCTTTTCTCTTAACTGTGATTCAACACCTACAGCACAGGACTCCGTCTTCCTCACCTCTCTTGGCCCACAGAGCTCAGGGTCACCTCGCTGAGCAACTGTCTACAGAGCCCTTCCTATTGCAGGACTGAGACACTATACCCACGAACAGCCCTCCCCCGCTGCCCTCCCTCCCAGCCTTGGCGGCCTCGGCTGCCTCCCCCCTCGAAGGCTTTCCTGCTCTGCGGAGCCCCGAGAGCAGCTGCGCAGTGCAAGGGGTTGAATCGATGTGGCTCTTGCTATTTTTCTATTGGGCAAGGCTGGCAGACACCTCCAGTTCTTGAGCGTGGCTTCCTGGCTCAAGCGCACATCCTTCAGCCTGCTGGTGTTGCGCACAGCCAGTGTGCTTCCACGGGTGCTGAAAGCCGTGAAAACCTCCTAGTCGCAAACAGCTTGCAGCTGCATCAACGAGGCTTGCGATAAAGGACTGAACTCAGTCCCACTCGGGGCGGCTGGTTGACGCCTCCCTGTGTGGAGTGCGGCTGGCCGGCCACCAAAGCAGCTAATAAAGACTCACTATATGCTGGTCTGTTCTGGTCTCAGACTCTATTCGATTCAAACCCTGAGCACACAGCCTCTGTCCTTTGGTGACTTAGCATCCTCAAGGTTCATCCACCCACGATGGTCGGAATTTTATTTCAAGGGCTCATCCCCCATTTTATTTCTTCATCAGGGATGGACATGGGGCTGAGCCCACCTTTGGGCCTCTGAACGCCCCGGAGAGCAGGGCGCACTGGGTCCACTTGAGGCTCGGCTTTCAGTTCTTTGGAGCTGTACCCACAGGCGGCATTGCTGGGTAACTGTTTCTTGGTTTCTGTCTTACTTACTTTTCTCTCATTGCTGGGACAAAATACTCAACACCCTAAGTTAGAAGAGGAAAGGTCCGTTTAGCTCATAGTGTGTGGAGGTTTCTGTCCATCCTCCGCTAGCTCCAAGGCAGAGCGGCACAGGGCAGAGGGCAGCCGTCCATGGCTGCGAGACAGCAAAAGCCACAAGAGCACGGGGAGGCGAGCCTGCGGCTGCCCACTCAGCCTGCCCCGATGCCAGGACAGCGTGGTTCTGATCCAGTCAGTGCGCTGATCCAGCAGCTGCCCGCTTCAGCTCCAGCCCCTCAATGCCAGCACCGCACCACACCACACACGCTGGAGTCACCCGCCTCTGAAAATGCCCTGTGTCAGCCTGAGGCTCTGGGGGGACGTCTAGACACAGCCGTAACAGTTTCCGAGGATCCCGCCAGCTTTACGTGGCCCCCAACAGTTCACAGCGTTCCAGTCCCCACGTGTCCTCCCCGCCCCGTTGCTTCCTGTGTTGGTTACTTAACCACCCAAGGGTGGCAGTGGTTTGGATGTCCATCTCCCTCCATGTCCGTTGGTGCTCTGAGGGCAAGTGCTTATAGGAATGCCTATTACAGCTCACTTTTACATCAGCTTTGTAGTGGTGGCTATCATTGTTTTCTTTTACAAAAAATGTATTCATTTGGTACAGGGTCTTTCAACACAGTTTGGACTCATAGTGATTCTCCTGTGTTCAGCCTCCCCAGCACTGGGATTATAGGCGTGCACACCTGGTCTCAGTGGCCGGTTCAGTACACCCTGGGGCTAGGCCAGCGTAGCCTGTGGTCCCTGCTCCTGTCATTGCTTTCTTAATACGTAACTTCCCTGGCTGCGGAGATAGCTAGGCAGCTTAAGCACCTGCTTGGCAAGTGCAAGGTCTTGAGTTTGATCTCTGGCAGCGCAAATAAATAAATAACTTCCGTGTATGTGTAGCTTTGACGTATTTATAAAATTCCCACGTTTTTCCACGAGACCACACAGTGGGAAATGGAAAGCACCGCTGCTTGAGGTAGCGCTTGGAGAGCGCTGCAGGAGGCGGACTTGGCAGAGAGAACAACTCGGCTTGCTGCTCTGCAGAGAGAACTGCGCAGCAGGGGGCGGCGGGGAGGGGGGAGGAGGCCCCAGCCCGCGGGAGACGCTCAGATGCACTCGCACACCCGCTGGCTTTCAATGTGCGCCCCAAGGCGCCCCTGTGCTCACAAACCTCTGTGGAGCATCCTCTAGCCAAGGAGCCACGCGTTCTGGAGTCTGGCGGGCCCAGCGAGAGCGGGATCTGGTCTCTCCCACGCCCTCTCGCAGGACGCTCCCTGCCCTTCTCACTCCCCACGTTGTTGCGGGAGAGCCGCTCCCCGGGAATCCTGCCCCCACAGCCGTGCCCTGGCCTTCAGCTCCCCATCAGAGCCCAGGGACCTGAGCCTCCACCCTGACCTGGGCTTCCAGGGAGAGAGGAGGTCCAGCCTCCTGTTGGCCTCCTTTCGGCATCGAGTTCCCATTGCATGTGGGTCACTTTCACAAGATAAAAGACTACAGGACCGGAAAGGACACTGCGACTGCCCTTCCTGTCACTGTGGCTCCAGGCAGGGACAACTTATTCAAGGGCTCAGACCCAGGGTAAGGTGTGGAATTTGGAAATTGCTTGGAGCATCCTCTGGGGGCACTGAGGGCAACAGAAGGGGCCCCAGAGAACACAGAACAACGCACCTGCAGGCCCCTCGGGTGGCTCAGAAGTGGAGCTCTCAGCCCAGAAAATGAAAGGCGATCATAGGCAGCTACCAAGAGTACCTCATGCCAGGTGGCCTCTGTCCTGCTCCTCCTCCTCCTGCTCCTCCCACTACTCTTCCTCCTCTACCTCTTCCTCCTCCTGTCCTCCCCCACCCCCACCCCCATTTTCCTTCTGCCTATTGTTATCATCAACATCACAAAAAGCTTATCTACATCTCAGCAGACCTTGCAGATGGAAGTGTGGAAGGTTGTGTTAGAAGATAATGGAGGAGGGTTGGGGAGATAGCTCCATGGCACAAGTGTCTGCCTGGCAGGTGCAAGGCCATGAGTTCGAACCCTTGTCTCGGAAAAAAAAAAAAAGAAGATAATGGAGGGAGCTGGGCGTGGTGGCACACACCTGTAATCCCAGCACTTGGGAGGCTGTGGCAGGAGGAGCGGTGCAAGTTCAAGACCAGCCGGGGCTACAAAAGTGGGCTCAAGGCCAGCCTGAACAGCATAGTGAGACCCTGTCTCAAAAAGAAGATAATGGAGTCCACAAGGCTGGAAACTGGCAGGCTTAACAGCGTGGGATGCAGGGGCTGTGCGCCTGCCTCCAGGATTGCGGCCTGGGCACTCACACTGGGGACCACCTGCGTGCTTCTCTCCACAGTGGCAATGGCAAGCATGGGACAGCTTCAGCCGTGGTGCCTTGAGAGCCCACGGAGCTGTGCATGGTGGCTATTAGGCTGTTTTTAAAATTAGGTTATCGAGACATAAATAATGGTCTGCATGGTCGCTGTTGGGGTTGAGAGACTGCGTGGGGCACGGCAGTGCCGGACTTTTCTGAATGTGGCATATGGAATAATGTTTAATGACACTGAGAAAGAAAATCAGCTCCATATAACTCAGATCCCGCATGACAGCAAGGTTGTGTGGTTCCGTGAGCACCGTGGGCGATCCAGGAGTAAAAGAGGCTGTACATGAGTGCCACTAACGCGGTGGCATCTCCTACTGCCCCCTTGTTTCACCACTTCTGTGCCGCCATCTAAGTTAGACGGGTCTTACCTGGAATAAATGAAGGTGCCTCCAAGAGGCAGCTTGGCTCACTTGCCTGTTTTAATTTTCAAAGTAAATGTCCCTAAAATTGTCAAACTATTTTTTCTTAGAAAAGATCAAGATCAAAACAGTATTCCACTAAGTCTTATATTTCAAGCACATTAGCATCAGGCTGCCGAGTGTAAGTTGAGTGAGCAGGTAATTATTGGAAATTTTATAGAAAATTTATATTTTTAGGCAAATAAGTTGCAAGGGAGCTTTTGTTATCTAGATAGAAAACATGTAAAGGACAGAGGATTCTACACTAAAAACACTTTAAGACCTGAAAAATTAGTTACAAATTATCATTTTTTTTTTTTTTTAAAGACAGGGTCAAGCTGTGTTGTTCACAGTGATCTTAACTGACTTCGACTTCCGACAATCCTGCCTCAGCCTCCCGAGTGCTGAGATTACAGCCTACGCCACCACAACTGGCTGTACATTTTTTTTTTTAATTTTATTTATTTATTTATTTGTTTGCTTGTTGTGTTTGTTTGTTTCTTTATTTATTCATTTTGTGGCTGGCTCAGCCTGCCCTGGTGGTGGCGCTGGCGCAGCATGTGGTGCCGGGGATCGAACTGCAGTCCCTGCAGTTGCCTCAGCCTTCCTAAGCAGGCACTTTAGACCACTGAACCATCTCGCCGGCCCCCTGGCTGTACATTTTTGAAGGTGTATTTTTCCAGAAAACGCATCTCTGTTCCCTAGCCTCCTCTTCCACGCTCTTCTTGTTGTATACTCATGAAAAACGTATATATTCCATTCTGCACACAGAAAATACAAATCATATTCCGCAACCATGAGATGAATGAAAAAAACCCCAATATTTCTATATGTTTTAAACATTGTCTAAATGCTATGAGACAAACTGCTATGTAAATATATAGTCTAACATTTGGCAAAACTTTAGTTGGAATATTAATTAAGCAAAAATACTAAATTAAGAGCATTCACTCCTAGTGTTTCCAAACCCCAGATACAGGCCGTTGGCTTCTCACCTTTGGAGACTTCTAAACACGCACTAGTGTTTCCCAAGTCCCAGGTACTGGACATGTGAAACATTTTCTAGCTCTGTCGCTCGCCATGTCACGAGCACCCCTCTGAGCACCCCCAATCTGCCTGCAGTGCAGCTGCTTGCCCGGCATCCCGCTCCTACCTGGCCTGTCTCCACCTGTCACCTGCACCCACTCCAGGGAGACGAAGGGCCCTGACGCTCTGGAGCCTGTGTCTGTAGGGTGTCAAGCCTGAAGCGAGCATCATTCTGCCTCTAGGCCAGGCCACTCGCTCTTCTGTCCTTTTAACTTATATCTTTATGTTTAAGGCGGGTTTCTTGTGGGCAGTGTGTAGTTGGGTCTCGCTTTTTAAAAAGCAATTCTGACAACTGCAGGCTCTCGATGGGGACTTTTAGACTATTAATATTGACTGCAATTTTGATAAACTTGGGTTTAAAACTCTTTAGTTTCTATTTTCTCATCTGTTCTTCTGTCTCTTTTCTTTTTCTTTTTTTGTCTTTGAGTACTCTTTGTGTGGTTTCTTTTTTCTTTACAAGTAAAAATTGATTCTGTGGTGCCCGGAGGGGGTGAGTGCTGCTGGCTTTTTCCCACAATGCATCTTCCTGTGCATTGTTCCGTGCTTTTCCGTTTCGTTTTGAACAGCTCCTGTTGCTGTCTTCAGATCTATTATTCTGTCTTCTGCAACATCTAATCTACAAATCCCATCTACTTTTCTTTTTTTTTTTTTTTTTGGCAGGACCGTAGTTCGAACTCATGACCTTGCACTTGCCAGGCAGGCACTTGTGCCACGGAGCTATCTCCCCAGCCCTCCATCCGCTTTGTTCTTCTCAGAAGTTCATCTCTAACACCTGGACTGTGGTCTACACTACTTACCCCTCTCACTGAATCCACTTCACCTTCCTCCAGGCTCTGCGACCTGCCTGGCATTCGGCTCTCACGCCCCTATGCATGGATCCCACCTCTCTGCTGGCTTGGTCAGCTTTAATGGGGCTCTTCTCCTTCCTCCTTGCAAGTCATGTGGGCCTGCACCCCCACATGCAGATGGCCCAGAGCAGAGGCTGGGGTGGGACGTTCTAGCTTCCCTCGTGGGTGACACGAGTTTTGTATTCTTGAAAATGTTTTTGAACTTTGTTTAGGGTCATTAAGTTGCCTAGAAGCTTTTATCCTTTGGCACATTGCTCCGTTAAGCAGATCAAAGCAGCATTAAGCCTGCGGTCTTTAGGGCGACCTCTTGCATGGCTGCTGCCCGCCGACTCCAGGCGGCTGAGGTCTCCTGTGCAGCTGGTTGGGCAGGTGCTACCCCATGCTTGCGCAGGACTTGGTGACTGCTGCTACCCCTCTGTTGGGTGCCTCTCTCCCTGGCCTGGGGTGCTCCTGCTCCCTTGTGCCCTCTCCCCTGGTGCCTTGCCTGCAGAGTCTGCCTTGGCCCCCCGGCCTTGGCTCTGACTTCTTAACTAGGGAGTGTGCAGGCCACTCCAGGTTTCCTTTCCCTGAGATACAGGCTGGAAATTCTCTGGTGGAAGAGGCTGGGTCAATGCAAAGCCCTCTGTGGTTGTTCTGTGGCGGGATCAGTGTCCTCCGTGGACTGAGGCTCAGTGTCTGGACAGCCTCACTAGGGTGAGGCTGTATGAAGCTCGTGTTTTGCACACTTCATCTGCTGTCCTGCTGTCTTTAGCTGGGAGGCACAGACTGGCCCTCACTGTTGGACGAAGCTGGGTGGCCGTCTTTCCAAAACCCGAATCACTTTGATACTGCACTCATCTTCACAGTCCGGAAACTCTTTTCGTGACATTTAGTCGATTCATCTCATTTTGTTTTGTGTATTTAAGAAAATTAGTATGTTTGCCATACGCGGTCATATTCATCACAGGCATCTGCCCCTGTAGCACCCCTTTCTTCTCCATTCACCTCTCCTCCTTTTAACGCTTACCTTCCCCATTTATTTCCTCCCACTCTTAAAAAAAAAACCCTTCCCCTTCTCTTCCCTTGTTCTGCTTCCCGTTTGAGTAAATCCTTCCTACTTCCCAGGATTTACCCTCCGCTTTGCTCCTCATTTATCCTTTGAGTTTCTCACGCAGAAGAAACAATGCAATATTTAAACTTGTGTACGTGTGATTTACTTCACCTAAAATTATGATCTCAGGTTCACCCATTTATGAAAAAAAGTCTCAGGTTTATCCTTCAATACAATACTGTGGTGTGGCAGCTTGAACTCTTTCAAGAAGATACCTAGGAGAGCAACAGCAGGGCCAGATGGGATTCCTACTTTTCGTTTTTGTGAGGAGTCTCCACACTGACTTCCACAGTGACTGCACCAGTCTACACGTCCACCAACAATAGAGAAGCGCTCCTGTCCCCCACAGCTCCTCCAGCATTTGTCACTAGTTGACTACTTGTTCTGCCTCTTCTTCTTCTTCCTCTTCTTCCTCTTCCTCTTCTTCTTCTTCCTCTTCTTCCTCTTCCTCCTCTTTCTCTTTCTCTTCCTCTTCTTCTTCTTTTTTTTTTTTTTGTGGGACCAGGGATTGAACTCAGGTCCTTGTGTTTGCCAGGCAAGGACTTATTCTATTGAGCTATCTCCCCAGCCCTGCTAGTTGACTTCTTGATGACAGCTACTTTGTGGAATGAGATGGAATCTCAGTGTTGATTTAATTTGCATCTCTCAAATGACCACTGACGCTGAACACTTTTTTATCTATTTATTCACTATCTGTACCCCTTCATCCATCATCTGAAAAGTGTCTACTCATTGCAGATGCCTGGATTCAACTTTTAAAATACTTTTCAAATGCGCCCTTTTCCGTTTGTGCTAACCACCTCTATCCACGCTCGCAACCTAAGATGCTTTAGTACTAATAACTTCTGAAGACCTTCCTGGCTTTAGTCTTCAAGCCTGCTGGTTCATTACTACTACTAGATCTAGGCATTCCTCTTACTGCTGCTTTCCCAAGAGCTTAGAATCGGAAGGGTATTTGGCCTGGACAGCCTCGCTAAAGGAACAAATTACAGCTCTTGAACACCAACATGTTGGGTTGTTGCTTGGCTTAAAAACTGTCATTGCTTTGCTTGAAGCCTGGACGAGTCAGGGCTGAAGCTGCTGCGTTCCATCTGCTGTTGCTCCCTCCACGCCCTGAGACCTGCCACTCCCCAGAGCACCTTCTGCCAGCCATCGCCGCCTTGGGGCCCTGCCCGAGGGTCCCTTCCACTAGGTGGACGTCCCTGTTTGTCCACGGGGGAAGGTTTTCTCTTTGGTGTCTGCCTGTAGCTCCCATTTTTGAGTTTCCACAGGATCTACTGTCTATGTGTGAACACTTCCACTGCTTCCTATTTGAGTGTGTGTGTGTGTGTTATTTTCCATTTGTGCACGTTTACATTTTGCCTTCTCAAAGGGATCAATATTTCCAAGACATCAGGGGGTCAATATTTCCAAAACATCACCAGCACTCAGTGGACATTTTGAAAATGGAGGCACAGGTGGTCTTAGTTACTTTACATAGGCTGACAGAGTCATTTATTTACAACAAACTCATATCTCATGCATCATATTATTTTCGTTGTTCAAATTGTGGAATGATACTTTTGGTCAGTATCACCTCATCATAAAGCCTTTCAGGTTTTAAATAAAATTCTACCTTACAGGTTAAGGTTCTAGAGTTTATTCTTACTGCTTCTACTTAGCAAATAAAAAAAAAATGCCCCAGTTTCTACAGAATAATTTAATATAAGGGATATCATTGCAAGTAGTGTTTCCACAGAAGCCAAGGAAATCCTGCTCCCTTGTAGCCACTGAACATAAACTCGTATTCATTTATGCAAACATATTTGAAATTCTAAGTCATCAAAAGAATGTTTGTGTTTCCATAAACATACAAAACGGGAAATATGAAGCGAGTATTGATATTTCATTTGTAGTTCATAAAAAATATGGAAGTAAAGTTTCTTGCCACAAAACAGAATTGTGGCAGAGAGAAGACCTGACAACGTCTGCTTCTGCCTCGGAAAAGACTCGAACTCTGATTTTTGAAAGCATCTCAGTGCTAAGCACTCCTGTAGAAAATGAAAATCCTCTTGTCATAACGACGCTTTGCCAGCTCGCTTCAGCACACGCCTCCCACCCCCTACAGAACACTCGTTCTTTAAAATTGTTTACTAGAAAGCAGGTAATTCACATTCTGACAGAGAGTGAAAGACGAGGGCTTTATTAGGAGAACCGTTCAAGTAAAGTTCCAGGGTGCACCTGTGGGAGCGGGTAAAGGTCTGCGTCCACGTTCTGCATGGACACTGGGCTGAAAAGGGGGCTGCACAGGTGTTGTTTCTGCACACTGCCCTTTGCTGAGGCGAGAACACACTTCATTTAAGAACAGAGTGTTACAGACGAGAGCTACAGCACGGCACAGCGCAGACGAACAACTCACTCAGTCTGGAAGCCACCAGGCCACGGAGGTCTCCTGCGTGCAGAGCCCTTGCCCAGGCAGGAGCCCCGCGCTTATCACAGCTTTGTTTTTCTTCAAAGCAATAACATCTGAAGGCGCTGTTCCTCAGGAGTGCGCGGATGGGGTCCATATGCTGATATTACAGTAATTTACACGTTAAGTAACATTGCACAGTCAACCTCCAGCGCTGTCAGTATAAAAGAACAAGTATTAAAATGCACCTTTACTAATGTCTTTACACTGTCCATGTCACTAATTACAAAAGAAAAGCTGACAAGTGTCCCACTGCAAAGCTGCACCTATAGGCATCATGATGGGAATACAAGACACCAGGCAAAATTCTCAGAACAAAGAGATGACACGCAGCCAACGGGACGGCAAGCTGCGTGTCAGTGATAAACTGTCACCAACAGCATGTCCCACTCCCCAGTCCTTGAGTGTCACAGACAGTGCAGAGGCTGGCGGTGGGACAAGGGAGGGTCCCCAGCACCAGCTGATTCCTGAGGTAGCGCTGCTTCTGACCTGAGGCGCCGGGAGGACGAGCCTGCGCCGCGGAGCAACACCTAGGGCCCGGAAGGCGGCAAGCCCAAGCCCCGGCTTCACTGAGTCCCCCAGCGACTATCGATTCTTCACGTCACTGCTGCGGGTCAGTGGGTCACCAAACTCTTCAAGGTTCAGAGAAACTTGGTAGGGTTTAATTTTCCTCCAGTACTTCTCAGCTAGCTCAAGGCCAAGCTATTCTTTTATTTTCATGTACCTTGTCATAGAAACTCTGGTGTCAACACTGTAAACGTTCCGTAGCTTCTCCACAAAGCTTGTCAGGACTAGGCTAAGAGTAAATGTAAGCAGGGATACTCGTGTGCACCACAAGCAGATCTATTCATCAGCTTCTGGTTGAAATTTAAATATGATTTTAAATAATTTTTAAAAATCTGGGCTAGGGTGGTAAAGACCAGTTCTTGCTGTTGTAATCCTGGACACCATTTTCGGAATTGTAAGAATTGTAAAAGCCCACCAGAATGTAAATAACAGGGAAAACACTTCAAGTCAGAGCATAAAACGTACATTATGTGCAGAAATCTAGACAACTATACAAGTTTTTAAGCAATTGTATTTTATTATACAACTCTATGAACAGAAAATGAACAGAAATACACAAGATACTTACCTGTACATATGAACCTACTCTGTAAGCTACAGATGTTTATTACAGCTCATATGGACTTTAGTTTTACAGTTCACGACTATGTATAGCTTATTGCATTAAGGGCAGGCTCCGGGGGCGCACGGCCAGGGACGCGACCCTGTCGCGGCCACGAGGCCTCCTCCCTGCCCTGCCGCGCGGGCTGCTTACAGCTTAAGCTCGTTGGCTACTTTGGATGCGATGTTCTTGAAGGCGATCGACGTCCCCGATATCCGCTTGAAGCGGACCCCGTTGAGCGACAGCCGCGGCAGCTTGCACACCTCCATCTCCCACTGCACCAGGCTGTCCTGCCGCGCGTCGCCGTGCACGCAGAAGAGCAGGAAGCGCTCCCGCTGCTCGTAGTCGCAGTTGTTGGCGTCCAGCACCTTGCGGATCTCCCGCATCATGTCACTGGGGTCCATGGCGCTGGTGGTCTTCATGCTCCAGGTGAACCGCAAGGACCGGGGCTTGGAGTCTTTCCCGTCTTCCTTCTCTCGCTCTCTCGGTTCCCCGGACGCAGTTCTGCAAGAACAGGGGGAGAGGAGAGAAGGAAAGCAGACACGCCACTCAGCGAGGGGCCGGACGCACGCGTGGAGGCGTAGGTCAGCGCTGACGGAGCCCGCCCCTCGGCCGCCCACCCTCAGCTGGCCAGGCTCCACGCTGCGCGGCTGCCGCGACGCCTAGGCCCAGGCGGCCGCCTGCTGGGCTTCCGGAGCCCTGAAGCGTATTCCACTAGCGCAGCATAGGTTCCCCTACACGCATTTGCTTGTGGAAAAGAAATTTTTAGCTGACAGTGAAAGTTTAATAGTCTTCCCAGATCCTTCCTTGTTTTTGCTCTACTTTAGGAAAGACAAAAAATAAACGCGAGAACCAAGGAGCACAAACATTCCGGTTGCAAAGCACTTTTTTTTTTTTTTTTTTTGTGGAACCGGGGATTGAACTCAGGCCCTTGCGCTTGCCAGGGAAGCACTTATTCTACCGAGCTATCTCCCCAGCCCACAAAGCACATTTTTGATACGTAAAAAGTTTCCTTTTTCTGCTTCTTCTGCCCTTTTTGAATAGGAGGCGTGTAAAGAAGGGAAGAGACCGACAGCACGCGAGGATGCTCGGAGCGCAGGGCTCTCGCCGAGGGACGGCACTGCTGGGCCAGGCACGCCCGGCGTGCCCGGGGCCTCTGCTCACTGCTGGCATCCTGCCTGCCTGTCCCTGCGCACACCCACGGGGGCACACTGCGTTCCACACTGCTCCCGACACGTGGCCTGCACATCCCCGGACCCGCCGTGGCGGGGTGGCTGTGCGCCCGGCTGCCTGCACAGTTGAGCCCCTTTCTCCATGGGGCCCCGCCCCCTCCTGGACTCCACTCCGCCCTCCCCCGGCCGCTCTGCTCCCTGCTGTCTCCTCTCTGCTGCGCTTCTGGTATCCTAACCACTCTCTAACCCGGGACGCGAGCCTTCTGGCCTCTGAGGCACGCACGCGGCTGCAGGGTCGCCGCCAGCGCTCTAAGCCACTCCTCAGCCTTGTTACAGGTGACCCGCGTCTCCCACAGACTGTCAGCTCCAGGATGGCCCGGAGCTTGGTCTGTTCCATCCGCTGGTGAATCCCAGGCATCTAGAACTACCTAGCGCACAGCTGGGGACCAACACAGATCCGCCAGATGAATCTACCTCGCTTACGGAACCCAAAGAACCTGCTGCAAGTAATCACGGGTAAGTAAAATAGATTATTCATGATGGACAATATGCTGTAAATAAATTTCCTGAACAACTGTTCGAATATAGATAAAAGTGGTAGTTTTTAGCTCATTTAACCATCTCACCTGTGAGTTAAGAAAATAGGTACTTTGACAGGAACTGTGATGTTATATAAGTATTTTCTATGACTACACATCCGCGCCATGACGTCATAGGTATGCATGCCTACATTTGCATATGCGGGGTTTCATATCCAGTGGCCCTGTCACTCCTATGTAACCGAGTCCTCAGGTCTGCAGACAAGCAGAGAGCAGATGGAGATCGCTCTCCAAGCCCACAAAGTGAGCAGTGCTGCTCCATCCTCTCTCTAGCTTTCTCCTTGCTCACGAACCTGGCCACGGCGCTCAGGTCCACAGAGGGCCGCCATGATCCCATGTACCCACAGCGACAGAGTCCACACGCTGGCCTGGGGCGGGGGCTGAGAGGTCACCGGCATCAACAGTTGTTTTAACAAAAGAGTGGCCGGTGGCCGAACCATCTACATGGCTTTTCCAAGGTTAGAGGGTCAGTACACTTAAAAGACTAGAGGCTGGCTGCTCGTCCCAAGCCCACTTTTCTTCCGCGTGACCCTGACGTAATGAGAGGCTGCACACATCTGGAGGCACCTGCCATGCAACCCTGTGGACCGCAGACAGATGCTTCCCACGTGGTGGGCGCCCACACGGCAGCTCACGCACCCTGAGCCCCAGGCAGGAGCCTGAGCAGCACCCCAAGTACCCTCCTCTCCACCTGTTTATGAGGCCCTCAGGGGGTGCAGGCACCAAACACAGCGAGGCGGGTGATGGGACCCAGCCCACGCTGAGGCCAGCGGGCGGCCTGCGTGTCTCACCACTGGGGGGCAGTGTACTGCTGGGTGCCCGCCTGCCGCTGCTTGCTGTGGAGATTGAGGGCGCCTCGAGGGCTCTATAAACAGCAGGGAGTTAACAAGTCGGCTCAGAAACAAGCGCAGCTGCGGCCCAGTGAGAGGAAAGGCGAAGGGTTAGTTCTTAAATTCCTTTTTTTTTCTTTTAACTTTATTTTTATTTATATTATGGCCGGCTCAGCCTGCCCTGGGGGTGAGGCTGGCACAGCATGGGTGCTGGGGATTGAACCCGGGTCCCTCTGGTTGCCTAAGTAGGCGCTTTAGACCACTGAGCTATCTTGCTGGCCCCTAGTCCTTAAATTCTTGCGTTAATAAAATGAGGTAAGTGGCTAGGGAGATAGCTCCGTGGCACAAGTGCCTGCTTGGCAAGTGCAAGATCATGAGTTTGAACCCTGGTCCCACAAAAAAAAAAAAAAAAAAAAAAAAAAAAAAAAAAAAAGAGGTAGCACGTGGGGGGGATAGGAGCGCAGGCAGATGAGTCGCAACATTGCAGCAGCCCACGGCCCCAACAGTGCCGCTGGGCATTTCGGAGGACGTCCAGGGATCCACAGGGCCAAGGCAGAGGGGCCCGAGTGCGAGTGCCAGTGTTGTAGGCAGCTAAATTAGATAGAAATATTATAGGCAGTCAGACAGGGCCAGGTCCTCAAGGACAATATGGGAGACAAGGCCAGACCTTGAGACCAAAGAGTAAGGAAACGCAGCCACATACTTCCTTAAGGATGTGTATCAGGGATTGGTATTCTAAATGGGTATCAATTGCCCTACAAGAGCCTAAATGCGTTGGGATCCCAACAGGAAGAACCCTTATTCCTTATTCATGCCCGACTGCTGCTTGACTTGCTTCCCAATTTGATCCCAATGTAATCAATTTCACCTGAGCAATGGTGCTTGGAATCTCTAGTTTTGTCCCACCTCATGCCCACCTAAGTGAGTTCCAATGGTTTTCACCTTACGCTGCCTTATCGCATGGTTTTGCCCTATAAGACCCCTAAAAAAGGCAATTTCCCGGGTAACACATGAGGGCCCCGCTTCTGTTCCCCTCTTGGACAGAAGCTTTCTTTCCCAATAAATATTCTATTCTAAACCTCCGTCTCGTTTCTAAGATTCATTCTTTGGTTTTAGAGAAAACGAACTCATCCAAGTCTCTTTCAGGTCGGGAGTTTCCTTTTTTTTTCGTATCACCAGGAGCAGCGGCTGGTTTGCCTCAAAGGCAGAGGGAAGCCGGGGGCATCCGCCGCCTCCCTCCTCCTGCCGAGCTCCCAAAAGAAGCACCCCAGGGATTATGAATAAATGCAAAGACATCATGCTAAAAGAACCTTACTCCTCCTGTTATAGCCTGTGACTTTTACCCTATGTACTTCCACCTTGTACTGAATACAACTCTGCGGACTCAAGATTCTGTAACTTCCCACTGGCATTAAGCCTGTAAGGTTCATACACAGGCCTAGCTGCAGAAGGTTTCTCTTTTGTCCCCTCTTGCAGGCGCTTCCTTGCATGTGCTTAGCAACCTGATTTGTTCCCAGCGTGACCACACCACAGACTCTACAATCTCAGTAACAAACAATCATCGTGAATTCTATACTATACAGCTTTGTCCACTATGCCTGACCCTTCCACATGTCCTTGTTGTTCCCCCTTGGGAGGCGAAACTGCCAGGCGGCAAAACCGCCACATGTATGCTTGACAAATGACTCCATTGTTTTATAAAATGTCAAATCATAACATGTTCAGTATCCCAGGTGATTGTGCCCTAAACCAATTCCCAGAAAACTGTCCCCCCTCTTCCCAACTCTGTATCCAAGTTGATTCTGCCCCAAACCAATTGTCCACCACCTCTCCAAACTGTGATTTTTCTGCTTAAATATCCCCTAACTGTAACACCTGGCTCGCACTCTCTCTACCTTCGAGGGAGTGTGGACGATGGCCCAGCTAACATAAAGCGCTTCTTTTTGATTCATGAGTCTTTTTGATTTTTGGGTTACAACACCTCCCACTCTAAACCATTCTGTCCAGTTATGACACACTGTGTGGACAGGTCTTCCCAGCAGTCTACAGGAGAAGGCTTTAAACTTTCTCCCTATGTTTCCTATGTCCAACGATTTAAAAAGTAGAAATTAAATCAGAGGCCTCAGTTCAGCTGGTCAAAAATAATTTCTGAGTAAAGCCAGGCCTCAGTCCTCCTGCGGGACCACCTACGAGTCTGAGACTTCCATCGCCTTCCTCACTCCTGTGTGCACCCAGAAAAACTGATCCCTGGCATCTCCCACATCTCGGGTGTCTGAAGCGTGCACCCCAGCACCGACATATCTGCAGCTGTAGCACTGGGGCCCAGACCACTGTCAGGAATGAAGGTGCTCAGCCTAACAAACCCGAGAGCCTGCAAACAGGCTCTCCATGTCTTCCCTGTGGTCCTCTCTGCACTTGAGTTTGAGATCCATTACCAGAAGGAATACTCGACTAGTGTTTAATGTCCAAACCCCACGGAGAACGCAGCACAGAGGTGAAAGGCCCGGGACTGAATGCTCGCCTGATTCACCACGGATACCAAGCCGTCTTGCACTCTGGCCACCAGGTACCCCGGGTGACCTGTGCTGGCCTGACGGGGGCTCAGTGCAGTTACGACGCGCCAGTGAGACGGGTCGGGACACTGTGGTCTACTCACTTCTCCCACGAGGCATCTTACTGAACAGAAGGGATTTCCTTACCAACTACGGAGCTCCAGGTAATGTCTGGAAGACACGAGCACCAGGTTGGTTCACTCACACATCGTTACGTATGAGGCGCCACGGAGCCTAGCCCGACACAAGGCTGCAGCGCACACTGCCCACGTATGGGCATCATTGCTACTGCCAAGGCCTGGTGACCAGCGGGGTCCACCCCTGGGCCTGGGGACCCAGCACTCACGCTTGTGCGGTGGCAGCTCCTTACCTGGATGGGTCTGCTCTGCCACTGGCTTCACCTTCACTCGGATCCCTCAAAACAAAGCAAAAGTTGAAATATTTAATGACAGAAGTGAGAAATATCCCAAAAGCTGCCCCTCAGGTGATTTTCGGATTAACTTGTCTACCGTGATGGCTTTATTGCTAGCTGTCTCACCTCACAGCCCACGGTTCCACTGTGGCCCTGTGAGCTACCACGGGGGACAGTCAAGCAGAGATGCCAAGGGAATTCTCAGCCACGATTTTAGTGTCATGGTTTATCCTTTGGGGTTAGTTCGATATAATCTGAAGTCAAAACTAATAAGCTTCACATTTGTTATATGTAATTCTAGTAGTTACTCAGTTGAGAAAATATATAAATTAACCTTGTAATTTGAAATAAAATTCAATAGGTAGGTATTTTTGAAAATAAATACCAATTTTTAAGTAAACAATCGACTTTTTCAGAAGTTCTGCTAACAATTCATGCACAGTAGTCAGGAGCCTATTGAAAAAATCCAAGGCCTGGGAGATAGCTCAGCAGAATAAACACTTGCCTGGCAAGCGCAAGTTCGTGAGTTCAACCCCCAGTACCACTAACTAACTAACTAACTAACTAACTAAATACATCTAGCCACAATGAGGGCTATGTTTTCTAAATATACACTAAAAATAAAGCTATTGATTTTTCTTAAAAAGAAAAGAAAAAATTCAAAATCAGATTCCGTCTTCAACACCAACACTGGTCTGACCTGTGGATCCACCTATGAAATACAACTGAGCAAACACCTGCCCTTACGCTGATGGTAATTAGTATTTTAGAGGTCCACCAACATTTTAATCACTTAAGCATTCCCAAGAGTAATTAATTATCTAGATAGAAATACCGAGTTTTAAATAATATAAACCTATTAAGAGGTGGCTTTTTGATAGAATAAACATGGCCCATGGTCCTGGCACCTCGACAACCACCTGTCCCGGGACCTGCTCAGCAGGAGGGCCGCACCTGCCTGGCTCCTGCCCTGTGCGAGGAAGGGAAGCCCAGCTGGTTACCGTCCCCTGCTCCCAAGACAGCTAAACCTGGAGGCACGGAGGCTGCACGGTCCCTCCACACCCACCCTGCACCTGAGTGGGCTGGGCAGGCGCCTGGGTGTGGGAGGCTGGCAGGGACCCGGGGACCTGGTCGCCGACTTCCAGCAGCCACGTGACTGGCATGTGCCCGCAGGTCTGGTTGCTGGCTTTTACGGAGAAAAGGATAACTGTGCTGTTTTACTGTATTAGGAGTTTCTCACACATGTTTCAGTTTCACTTTTACTGTATTTTGATTTATGTTAAATTTTGTGGGGTTAAATAGTCTATGTGATTCTAGAATATAGAATTCAAAGAGGAAAAGATAAACCACACGTTATTAATGAATAATTTAAAAGTATTTTTAAGATTAAAAAATGCTATTTGAAGGATTCACGTAAACTCATATTTCCTTTTCTTAAAATCAAGGCTTTAAATATGAGTTCACCTTTTGGTTGGCGCATGTGTTCTTTTTTCTCAAATTTTTGCTCTTTCTACCTGCTTTATAGAATTTGAAAATTCTCATTTTGTCCCTCTTTTCTCTTTGATGAGGACACAGGTTTTTATTACTCGATTTCTCTCTTCCGATTTCCGCGACACAGCAGCTCCCACGAGAGCTCGGGAGCCACCGTGGAGGCCACGCCCGCTCCGGACGCCATGGGGCACTGACCTGCGCACGAACTTGGAGGCGATCTTGCTGATGAGGCCGGTGGACGTGCCCCGCCGGGCGTGCGCGAAGGCGCCGGGCTCGTGCGCGGGGGAGGCGGGCGGCCCGTTGTGCGCGGCGCTGCGGCGCTCGCGGAGCTGCTCCCCGTGGAAGGTGCTGCGGCTGGAGCTGCCCCGGGGGAAGCGCGTGCGGTCCGGAGTGGCGGCGCTGATGCTGTGGGCGGACGGGGAGGCGGCAGGCGCTCTCTGGGTGGCCCTGCCGGGACAACAGCACCGTGAGCAGACCCAGACCCAGACCCAGTTTCCTCTGGTCGCAGAGGCGACACTCCCAGCTTAGGGGTAGTTATTGTCCCTCTTGGAGGGGGACTGGGTTTTATTTGCTGAAGGACCGGTGTTCGAACTCACGACCTTGCACTTGCCAGGTAGGCACTTGTGCCACGGAACTATTTCCCTGGCCCAGGGTTTCATTTAGTGTAGTTAAAACTGAACACTTTTAAACAAAACTTGGCCACTGAAGAGTAAGAAATAACTGCCACGAGGACACAAAGACAAACACTGGTCAGGACCACAGCGTCCCAGCAGCCCAGCGGCTCGCGGATTTGCGCCTTTTACTGCAGGCTGCGCATGTGCACACCCTTTTATGAAACTTTACGGCTTGACGTCAAAAATGAAAATCCCGGCCCTGACTTCACGTGACCAGTCACAGGCAAAAGGAAGAACTCTAAGCTTAGTGTACAAAGTGCCCATCAGGCTGCTGGTGCAAGGGAGACCACAAACATGCTTGAGTTTAGACCTGGTGGCCACACCCCAAATATGCATTATGCAAAAATCTGCAAAAATTTAAAATTCAAGATGCTTCTGGTCCCAACGATTTCAGATGAGGGATTCTCAGTTTTGCATTCTTCAACTGCTTAGTGTGGCACATGAATTTTACTGTTTATCAGAAAATCTTTGAATAAAATCTCTCACTTTTAATTTTAGGCCTCACTGTCAGCAGTAAGGCTATGATGGTATTAAGGATACAGCTAACAAAAACGCAGCCCGGGCTACAAAAGTGAGCACACGGCCAGCCAGCCCTGCAGAGGGAGGCCCTGGAGACCCTGTCTCAAAAAGACAAAAAAAAAGTCAACACGTTCTGCAATTTGAGAACTCATTAAATGAAGACATATTTGCATGCTTGCACAGAATCTTGAAGGCCATCTGGTTGCAGGGCAACTGGCGTAGCCAGGTCTTAAGGCCCACTGTGTTGTACGTTTATTTATTTATTTTTAAATATTTATTTATTCATTCGTTCACTCATTCATGTTATGGCCGGCTCAGCCTGCCCTGGGGGTGGGGCTGGCGCAGTATGTGGTGCCGGGGATCTAACCGCAGTCCTGCGGTTGCCTAAGCTTTCCTAAGCAGGTGCTTTAGACCACTGAGCTATTTCACCGGCCCCTGTGTTGTACGTTTAATTAGCGAAAAAAATCAGTTTACTTAAATGATAATTAGCCAGCGACACTGGGCTTCACCAATAGGTTGGAAGAGTGCATTACGCTCCGGCTCTCTCCACGGAGGCTCGGACTCCCTCATGTTTCCTAACCCTGCGGCAGTCTCTGAAGCAACCAAGCAGACCAGGGGAAGGAACACGTACCCGGGCCGGTATGCTTCGGAGGCGTCTTTGATGGTCGGCAGCGTGACTTTGATCGGATGTCCAGATGTGGACATGGACTTCTGGTGGCGCGGCCGGGCGGAAGGGACGGCGGAGGCTCCGGCGGAGGGGATGCTGCACACAGACATCTCCGTGAGGCTTCCCGCGGACGCAGGTGAGAAGACCCAGGGGCAGAAAACAAAAGGAGACAAGCGGACAAGGGCAGCTTACTAGAGGTTAAGGCGCAGACTTTTAAAATCTAAGTAGACCAGACTTGTTAAGACTGAATCCCTTCCAGGAGCCTCGCAGCAGGCACCTAACGAGACCGCTGACACTCTCGAAAGTCTACAGGCAGCTTCCTCCTGGGCAGGCTGACAAGAGGACCCAAGCTGGAATCGGGCCTGGGCAATGCAGTGAGAGCCTGTCTGGAAATGTATGGTGCCAGGGTGCAGCTCAGCGGCGGAGCGCTGGCCCAGCACGGGCTCAGCCTGGGCCCGGCCCGCAGCCCAGACGGTAACAGTGCACAGGGGCAGCCGATCGCCATCCTCCCCTGAGGTCTCACAAGCACCTGCTTCGCATTCACGCAACCCTGACAAGCAGGAAATCGCTCTGTGCCTGTGTGACAGCTGCAGATAAAGCGGCACTTGGGACTGCAGACACTGCCACTCCCAAGCGACAGCTCTGTGGGACCTCTCTGCGCCTCGCGTCTTAGACTGCACATGTAGTACATGTCCCTCATCACCCCAGTCACCACCTCCGGCAACCCCAAAACCCAGGCTCTAGGCTACCGGCTCAGCACACGGTACAGGAGGAATGGCTGAGAGGGAAATGGGCTTCCGGCTGCCTGGCCCAGGGGAGCTCACGCCCCAAGACACACTGATCTCCGATGCCCCGCAGGACCCTAACCAAGAAGAAAAGTCCTAGGAGAACCCAACCCAGGATGTGAGGAAGTCACACTTCTTAAAATTTAAAAAACCCAAGATTTTCATCATTTAAAAAAATACTTGCAGAAGTTTATGGTTCCGACTGAGCAGTCAGGGAGGCCCTGTTTCTTTAGGGGAAGTAAACTAAGCCTTCTTCCCTGGGTATAGTGACCACTTGGTGGGCAATGGGGGACAAAGGAAGCCACAGGTACAGAAAGGAATGTGACTGGAATCAAGGGGACAGCTTGCATCACAGGCCCTGCAGTCACGGTCCCGCCCGGCTCAGGCACGCGCATGTGTGGAAGGGTCACCCCTACTCTCCCTCTCTGCCGCCCTCCAGCTGTGCAGGCCTAGTACTGGTGCATGCTGGGGCCTGGACTGCCTTTGCTCCGGCCTCCTTGTCCGCAGGCATTTCAGTGGGACCGGCGGAGCCAGGGATGGACGCCCACCTGCTGTCTTTCCCGTTCTGCAGCGCCGCAAACCGGTCTGTGGTCCTCTCGCACACGTACGTGTTCCTTCTGGCCATGCTGCCGCCGGTGTACGCGTTGTTCTTTGAGAAGGAAAAGCTCGATGTTAAAGCTCTAGCGGTATCCGTGGAAAGCCAGAAGCGCCAGAGCTGCTCTGCAGTCTCGCAGGAGCAGAGGCTCGTGGGCCTCCCCCTCGGGCCTCCCTCCCCCTCGGGCCTCCTCTGTGCCCCTCGCTTTCTTTCCTTCTCACATCTAGGTCTCAGGAGTGAGGGCACTGCATGGAACCCACGCTCATCCCCCACACTCGTCCCGTCTTAGCTCACGACCCTCCAGCAGGGCTTCCATTCTCCTTCCCGCGGGTGAGGGAGGGAAGCTGGGGGCCAGGGGTCCACTTCACGCCCAGCCCTAGCATCAGCGGGACCCAGGCACTGAAGATGGCCCGCCTTTCGCCTGCCACTCTGCTCCTGCCACTGGCAAAGCCCAGACACCGAAGCTCCAGACCAGAGGCGAGCCCCGGGAGCCACTCCGAGGGGGCCCTGGAGCCCGGGGTGAGCCAGGAGGCAGGCAGGCGGGCCTGGGGAGGGGCAGAGAGAGGGGGGCCCATCACGTGGAGCCCTGACCTCTGGCCCCTGCCTGCCAACGGCCACTTATTACAACATACAGGAAGGATTTTCAAAAGGCCTAAAACACTCTTCTGTCTCATTCTTACCCAACAGGGGAACAAAATTATCATTTTTACTGTTCTTTAAACTATATAATTAGCCAAAAATTCATTTAAGAAGGAGGGCCTGAAAATTAATAGAAATTTACTTGAATTCACTTGGAGAAGCAAAGAAAATATTAAAATTGTGTAAGTTAAGATTTAAAAGCTTTCCGGGGCCTGGGGAGATAGCTCTGTAGCACAAGTGCCTGCCCAGCAAGTGCAAGATCGTGAGTTCGAACCCCGGTCCTGAAAAAAAAAAAAAAAGATTTAAAAGCTTTTAATAGTACAGCTTCCTAGGTGGAAGGAGCTGTGTCACTAGTTATGGAAAAAGCACAAATTGAAAACTGCAAAAGTATGGCAGGAAAACAGGCCAAGAGTGTTAAGAAATTTGAGACAAGACTCATTCTGTCAACTGAAGACGAAGAGAATGAACGTGACTCACTATGAAACTAGCGCACATTAGAATTCTTTAAGAACTAGATGGCACGCGCCTTTCCTAGTCTGAAGCGTGTCCTCGCCTCGCCTGTGCTCTCATTTAGCCTGCCGCCAACATCTGCCCCTGGGAAATGACACAAAAATGTCACAGCTGGGAGCACACAGCTGCACACACAACTCGAATTTTACTGTGGCCGCCGATGCCTCATTTCTGAACATTTTGATTATTTCCTACTTCACTTTCATAAGGTGCAAAGGAGGTTCGATTGTCTAGAAGCTTACTAGAAATTTGTGGCTTAGGGGAAAATTCTAGAAACAATTACAGAAAGTAGGGGAAAGGGTGAAGACTGCATAGAGATGAATAAAAGGAGGCCTCGGGTCACCCTCGGGCAAGAGTTGCGCCAGGTGCAGAAACCCGGCACTGGGCATCGCATAGCTCTGGCAAGATCGTCTTGTGAGTCACGACTCTGAACACGCTCCTGTGCAGACCACGTGCCACGTGCCTGGGGCAGTGTCCCAAGTCTGGTCTCACCTCCTGCCCATGCCCTGCGCTCCTGCCTGACGTCTAGCGCCAGGGATGCCCAGGGTGGGAGCCAGTCCACCTGACAGGTGCCTGCACAGAACCTGCTTCCAGGGCGGCCCTTCCTAGATCTCACACACAAGCTCTGTGCTTCCTGAGAGGGTTTGGGGACAGTGGAAGGACCCATCCCAGACCCAACTTGCAGTTAGGCTAATGCCATATTTAGATGCAGTAATCACCGCAGTGTTTTACATCTCTGAAGGAAGTAATTTGTCCTCTTGTTTTTCAAAAAGTTATTTATTTATTTATTTTGGTTGGAACCTATACTTCCCACTCGTCTGCCAACTGCCAGCTAAGCACCACGTGCCAGGATCACCCTTCAGTCGGTTAGACGAATGCTGAATAATGCTGCCAAGAGGATCTCTCACTGTTGCCTAAAATGCGCTCCAGATTCTATAATGCTAAATGTGTTATTAAACCAGCAAGCTCAGGGGTGTGCACCTGCAGTCCCAGCACTCCCGAGGCGGGCGGGGGGAGGATCACAGGTCTGAGCCAACCCAGGCCACTGAGCAACTTAGCGAGACCCTGTCTCAAACTATAAAAGAGGGCTGAGGCTGCAGCTCCGTGTGGGTGCCCTGGTCTCATTCCCCAGTACCAGGAGAAAAAGTACTATTAGACTGTTGCTCGCCGACCACGTCATCTACTCACGCCATGGGTGACGCTCTTCACCCGCAGACGCTGGGGAGCTCTGTCGTGTCCTGTGAGCGGACACTCCTTATGCTTACACTAATACTCACTGGCAAAAAGCATGCATTTGTTTAGTCAGGATTTTACCATAACGCAGACCCTGGGTCACAAACGCTCGAGTCCCTTCTGCCTGAGAAGCTGCTGCAAAGGGAAGGGCCTGAGGTGCTTTACAGCAGGAGCTGCCAGCTCGTTGCGGACCCAGATGCTGCCCGGCAGTCTGGAACAGGACAGCAGACGCACAGGGCTGCTTCTTTCTCGCCCTTCAGATTGGCCAGGGTTGTAGGGCAGGACCGCATCCGATGCTGAGGTGCTGTGGGCAGTCACTGAGCTCTGCAGAGCCCCGCCACCTGGAAATTACCCTGGCAGCACTGATTAAAAATCTACACCACGTGCATACCACGAGGACCGCCAGCCAGTGCCACCAGGTCCACGGCACAGCGAGGCACAAGTGAAAGCAGGGACACGGGCTGGCACCAGGGTGGCCAGGCCACACTGGCCGGTTCTGGCCTCCCTCTGCAGCTGCGGGAGATCAACACAGGGCGCAGGCTCGCAGTGGGCCCAGGATCAGGTCTTGGAAAATGCAGTGGACAGAAACGTGCGCCCAAAGTGCAGGTGGATGTGCATGCCGAGAAGTGGGGGACCCTGAACGCCACCCCCAAGGGCTGCAGGATCCCAGCAGGGTGCCCGCGGGTGCCAATCACAGGCAGTTATTAAGAAGACCTGCCATGCTGCAGCGAGTAGGATGAAAATGTAACACACAATCTGACCTATTTTTTTTTTTAAAGTAGAAAGCATGATAAAACAATTCTGTAGGGCCACTTAAGCTCTGTTTTATAAGGAAACCTAAGGCAGAACTCCGCCCACACCACCGGCACCGGCCGTGTGGAGAGCTGAGAATGTCAGGCAGCAGACAGGAGAGAGGATGCTACCAATTTTACTTTAGAAAGCTCCCAACTCTAAACAACATCATTTCACTTCCTCGAATTACCAAAATTAACCATTAAGTTAAAAAAAATCTAGTGGTTAAAAACAGAATTTCTCTAGCTGAATCATGTTCTGACTTAAACGGTGAGGATCGTGGCCTCACGCTCACGCCCAGAGGCGCCCTCGCAGCCTACCCAGCGTGATCCTGACACCCGCCGCACACGTGGGCACGGGCGCCGCTGGGTGAGCAGAGCTGAGGTTTCCATGGGAACCGTGGGGGGGACACAGCTGGCCAGCTTGGAGCCCCAGAGCAGCACCTCAGAAACTGCAGCAGGAAGGCTGCACAGAGGGAGGGCGCGGGGCGTGAAGCCAGCCAGGGAAGAGGACAGCCAATAGGCTCCGCCCACAGACAGCGCTGGGGACGCGGAGCTGGTTGTGTGTGGGGTAGGACCGGCCCCTGCCTGGAAAGACGAGCAACACGGGGGTGTGGGAGTCAGCGACGACCTGTTCTTCCTGTTGTGTGGGTGGTGACAGTGGGACCTCCCCTGTGGTTTGCCTAGGAAACACTTTTGAGAAGTTTTTTTAAAAATTAATTAATTAATTTATATTATGGCCACTCAGCCTGCCCTGGGGGTGGGACTGGTGCAGCATGTGGACCTGGGATCGAACCATGGTCCCTGGGGTTGCCTAAGCTTGCCTAAGCAGGCGCTTTAGACCACTGAGCCATCTCTCTGGCCCATGTAGAAGGTTTAACCTTTGTGTTTCCAAGAGGATCAGGTGGAAGGGACGCAGTTCTACCTCATGACTTGTAAAGTCATGATGTGCTTCCACTGAGCAGACCAGGAGGGGACAATCTGGTCACTACTGGAACGGCAGCGTGTCTCAGGGATCCGCAGCCCAGCCCACTTTTCTGTGCGCCGCTCCTCGCCTGCTGTGTGCAGCGCGCCCTGTGCTTCCCACCGCATGAGGTAAGCTATGTCATGGCTCTGTCCTGCGGCTACTCACTGCCAGCTCCCTGCTCGGTCCGTCCACCACTGCCCACGTCTGACGCTTGTGCCACCTGCCCCACGAGGAGGGGCTGCGGGTCCCGCAACTTCCACCCAGCCTCACACTGCCCGGAAATCTTAGTGCCTGCTCCCGCCCTTCCATGTCACGCGCCACGCCACACACGCTGTTCAGCCACCACCCCACCCACGTGCACTCCAGATTCTCCTTCCCGCCTCCCGGGGCTCCCTCGCTCCCACTGCTGCAGCGTGAGTCTCCCATGCAGCGCTCGGGGCCCCCTCACACCAGGGCTGCTAAGCACAGCCGCCTTGCCTGAACAGGAGGCTTCGGGTTTGCAGGGCTGGGCTGGCCCAGTGTCTCCAGTGCTCCCTGGGCTGCACCTGGGCTCTGAACCCATAGCACCACACTCAGCCACTGCCTCTCCCGTGTGGAGAGGCCGTGGATCTAAGAGGCCCTTCTGTGGCTTAGTGCCTTCCTGAGCAGCTCCTTTCACGCTCTTCCGGTTGTGACCCCCTTGGACACACTCAGGAGGGCGGAAGATAAAGATCTCACAGAGGCTCTGAGCGCAGGAGGGGGCGGCGGGTGCACACTCACACTGGGCATGGTCGAGGCCTTCTTCCTCTCGGGGCCGGCGAGCGGGCTGGCCGTCACCTCACTTTTTGAGCCCACCGTGATGCTGCCCAGCTTCCGGGCCACGTCTTTGTCCCACTCCTCTTTCTGCTCGCTCTCCACGCTGTTGGCCTGGGGCCTCTTGGTGTAGGACACGGCCGGGGGGATGGACGGGCCGGCTGGAATGCAGACCACAGCGCGGTTAGCCGGACAGCAGGGGACACGCGCTCCTCTAGAGACCCAAACTCCGCGTGAGATGTCTGCTGGCAGGCTTTGCGCTCTGCACTAAGATTCCTCTGTGTCATTACAAAGGTCAGCCCCACAAATGGGCCGGGTTCTGCCCTGCAGCCAGGTGCCTCTGGGAAGCTGGGGAGCTGCCGCCCACAGGGGCCCCTGCCACAGGGCTTGGGAAGGCCTGGCTGCCTCTCTCGGTCCCCAGCACTGGGCCCCACCGTGATCGCTGAAGCGCCGCTGCTTCTGATTGGCCGAGATGCTTCGCTGGACCTTCAGGTGTGCAGGGGACTGTAGGGTGCTGTTGTTGAGGTCGCTGCTGGGGCGGGACCTCTGGCCCAGGTTCCCACTGGACAGCGCCTCGCCACCTTCAAACTAGGAGGAGGAGAGAGACAGGGTTTCAAACCAGAAAAATTTTGTCATATGGCAGGCAACAAAATGTACTCTGGATTTTCTGCATTATTCAAAACTACACTGGCAGTGACCACCTCTAAAAGCCAGGTGGCTTCAGGTGGAGCACTTCAGGCTGTCACCGGGGAAGCAGAGCCCAAGGGTGCTGGCCACCTTCTGCTCCTGCGTATAAGCCCTTAGCTTAGTTAATACATCAAACAGGTGATTACAGATTATTTCCTGGTCATTGGTGGTGGACTCTGGCGCATGGTGCTCACAGGTGCTGCTGGGTGTACTCAGTCCAGCAAGGCTGCAGACCGTTAACCTGCAGCCCACAGACAGGAAAAGCTGAGGTCGAATCATGGGATGGGGGCTGGGGATTTGGCCCAGCACCTAGCAAGCTGGTCCTCGGCACCAAAAACAAAAATAAGCCTCTCCTAAGAATCAAGGGACTCGGCTGGGGCTCAAACTTAAAAGGAACTGTAACACTTTAAATATATATAGTGTGTGTGCGCATACACTGTATTAAACTATCTGCATTTCCATGCTTTATGCTTTGACCTAAGATTAAAATATTTTGTTTATTTTTCCTCACATTTACAATGCAAGATTAGGGTTATTTGCTCTGAACAGGAAATCACACACCTATTTGAAACTAAGCACTGTTAATGAGGGGTTCATGCACCGCCCCTCTGCAACACAAAAGTCGCTTGCTGCCTGCCTGCAAACGTGGACAGCACTGCTGGCCTTCGCTGGGCAAGCGGAGTGCAGGGATGCCTGCGGGCAGGGCCCGTGGCCGCGGGAGGCCAGGTGACTCCAACTGGACCACATGGAACTCACAGCCGCTGCCAGCAGCCGTCCCACAGCCCTCCCGTGTTGCTGTGTGGCCCTGCAACGACCTGGGAGAAAGACACCCTCAGACCCTTGCTCTGCGGGTGAGTGGACCGAGGCCCAGAGGACAGAGCAAGCTGCCGATGTTGCGGCAGTGTCCGCGTGGGCAAGCCCAGCCCTGAACCTGGTGGCCAAGTCCCGGCTCTTCTTGCCGTGCCAGACTGACTACTCACACCGCGAGCGCCCGGGTCCCAGCTGGGTTCCCTGACACAACCAGTAATTTTCTTTAATAAGAAAATAATAGATCTCAGGAGTGAAACTTAGAAAATGTGAGCAGCAGCCCTGAAGGACTTTAGAAGTAACCGCTGGCACCATTCTCTGGCCGGGGCTTCCGATGCTCCTTCTGGAGCCATCAGTGTCCCTGTGAAAGCACCTCCCCTTCTCCTCTCTGGTGACTGTGCCTGGGGGCACCGTGGAGCCCGTGGGGCACCATGGCTTAGTGAGGTACCAGTGTGGACCTCAGACAGCTCTGCACACGACTGTGCGCACCATGGGCCCTCTCCTGTTCGTCACTGTCCTTCCTGCACCCTCAAGATGACCTGGCCGCCTGCCATGCACGGGCACACACAGCAGCTCCAGGCACGCTCTTTCATAGAGCTCTCTTGGTACCTGGGGATGACACGCGTTGACAATTTAGCACCTCCGTTCTGAGCTGCAACAGCTGAGGACACTCCCAGTCCTCGCGTCACCGCCGACAGTTCAGAGAACAGAGCCCATCTGAACACGGCGCATCTACCTGGCTGTCATTGTCCTCGAGGAACACGCCACGTGGATTGAGAAAGAGAAGCAACTTACTTCAGGAGGCTTTCTTCCTAGGAGGATGTAAGTAGCCATAACTTCATCATATTTCTGGCTGATTAAGGCATCGTTTATTTCATCTCGTGCAAAACCCATGGTGACCATCACATCTAGGAGACAAATGCGGATTTTCTCAAAGTGGGTTTATTTTAGTAAAAAAAAAAAAAAAAAGTCATGAAAATGGGCAAATTTGTCAATTCTGCATGTGAAAATTAAGCCTTAAAATTCATTGTATAGTTTTCACAATTAAAACGCTGCTAGCACCCATGTCCTCGGTTAGCCTGCGTATGCTGGATGCCACAGGTAACACACGCTCGTCGTTTTTTGCAGGGTTACCTATACTGAGAACATGCGTTCAGGGCCAGCTCAGTTTCTCACCGCCTCAACACTGCCACGCTGACGTCCTTCGTCCCCCAGGCTGCACACAAGGCCCCTGCTCTGGCTCTGGCCTCTGCCCCACACATGTACCCTCCCTATCACAGAGGGGCTCTTGCCTCTCTTCCGCCCTCCTGCAGTAAGACTGGTTCTCCTCTGAAAGACCTCCGCTCCAGGCCATCCCTGGGCATGTCCCTGGGGCTCTCCCTGGCATCCTGCTTGCCAGCCAGGCGGGAGGACGCTAGTGAGATGACTCCACTCCCAGTATCCAGTGGGTTTGGAAGGGTGGAGGGGACGGAGGAAGCCGGGAGCAGAAGACCTGCTGAGGGTTGGGACACCACTGGGCTACAGCACAGAAGAGGGGAAAGGAGAATCCAAGGGCTCAGCCCTGGTCACTCAGGGCTTGTGAATTCTTCATAGAAATGGTGACAGTCACCACCTGGGCAATGCTGAGACCTACGAGGAGGGACTGTGGAAAGGAAACAACATGGTACAGTAAGACACAATATGGGTGAGTGAGATACAGTCAGGTGGATGAGGAAAGGGGTGAATAAGATACAGCCAGACAGGATAAAGAAAGGGGTGAGATACAGTCAGAAGGATGAGGACAAGGGTGTGAGAGATACAGACAGGATGTAGGAAGGGCTGAATGAGATACAGTCAGTCAGGATGAGGAAAGGGGTAAAATACAGTAAGATAGGATGTTGGAAGGAAAGAATAACACTTCCATATAATCATCAGGACGATAATGCAGACCTTCATCAAGGAAGGGCTATGTCCCACCGCACTGTTAAACGCTCACTAGGAAGCCCAAAGGCGCACAGTGACAGCGCACACAGCACCTCGCGGGATCCCAATGCTCACCTATCCTCTTTGTGTCGTTGAAATCCGGTTCCGGCTCCATGTATGGCTTGAGCTCTTCTTCTTCATGACCTACATTCATCCATCGGTCTTTCATTATTTGCTAGGAGATAAGGTGTATGTTACGCTGGGTCAACCACAGCACTCGACCACTTTCTAGCTTTCTAACAGGGACAGCGAACCTTTTAGAAGTTTCCATCCACCCCACTCTGTAAACATTTGTGGAAATCACTGGGAGCCACACGGCATCTTCAGATCCAGCGACTGGTTACCAGTGCAGCAAGAGGCGTAGGGCCTGGGACCCAGCGCTCCGGGCCACTGGTGCCCGCCATGCCACATGCCCACTGAGTGTCCTGATGCCAACAGTGACCTGGCCACCCTTGTGGAAGAGGAGTACTTCCAAATGTGAAAGATTTAACCTAAGAACCTACTCATGTAACCTTAGCTACGTAGTTTCACATTTAAGATTAATGCGAAGATTCTATTTTTTTTTCCATTCTTCAACCAAATACATGCTTGTATTTAACAATCGCCACTTATTAATATATCAGGAAAAAAAGAGATCATGGGGAATGGAAATCAGTAATGACAACTCAGAGACAGAAGATAGTTAAAAAACAAGTCTAGAGGGGTGACGAGATGGTTCAGGGACCTAAAGCGCCTGCTTAGGAAAGCTTAGGCAACCACAGGGACCGAAGTTCAATCCCGCGCACCACATGCTGCGCCAGCCCCACCACCAGGGCAGGCTGAGCCAGCCATAAAACCAAAAAAAAAAAAAAAAAAAAAAAAAAAAAAAAAAAAAAAAAAAGAAAAAAAGAAAAAAAAAAAGTCTAGGGGCCGGCGAGATGGTTCAGTGGTCTAAAGCACCGGCTCAGGAGAGCTCAGGCAATTGCAGGGACTACGGTTCGATCCCCGGCACCACATGCTGCGCCAGCCCCACCACTAGGGCAGGCTAAGCCAGTCATAAAATAAATAAACAAACAAAACAGATAAATAAATAAAAATTAAAAAAAAAAGTCTAGAACTAGAATCAAGTTATAGCCAGGGTGGGAACAGTGTGGACATGAGTTACCAGAGGCAGCCTGAAGCTGAGGCTGTGGAGCAGCAGACAGTGCTGGGCTGGTGTCCCAAGCAGCCTGGGAGCATAACCCACAGACAGGGGAGGAAAAACACGAACCACACGCTGGTCAAGGGTCATTAGCCAGAACATGCAACGTACTCCTATAACTCAATAATATAAAAATTAATAACCTGACTTTAAAATGGACCAAGGAAGTAAATGGACATTTCTCTAGAGAAGATTCAGCAATGGGCAACAACAAACACAGGACAAGATGCTTACACAAAATCCTAATCATCGGGCCGGCGAGATGGTTCAGTGGTCTAAAGCGCCTGCTTAGGAGGGCTCAGGCAACTGCGGGGACTGCAGTTCGATCCCTGGCACCACATGCTGCGCCAGCGCCACCACCAGGGCAGGCTGAGCCAGCCACAAAATGAATAAATAAAGAAACAAACAAACACAACAAGCAAACAAATAAATAAATAAATAAAATTTA
>PVKN010000158.1:0-101030 GCA_004027915.1 Capromys pilorides | reverse complement strand
ATTCAAAAAAAAAAAAAAAAAGCAATGTGCAAAACAAGGTGGCCAAACCAGTGTGGGTTCCATTAATTATGAGATAAAATGGACTTCAGTCAGAGAAAGAGAAAACTCAGTAAGGGTCCACCGTCCCATCCTGCTGGGCTTTTCAGCTGGAAGGTTGGAGGCTCCTCTGAGTTTTGGGCAGAGGCGCCTGTGAGATCAGGATGAAGCGGGAGCCGGGCATCCTGCACTGAGCTGTCAGAGAAAAGGCTGAGGCCTCACCCCATGTCTGCAGATTCTGAGCTGGCGGAGCCACACTAAGAACTGTAAGCATGGAGTCCCTGGCACCCAGACTTCAAATGAACATGTAGCACTAAGAAATAGAGCAGAAGAATCAGCCTGTTCCTTCCTCCGTGTGTGACATTTTAATCACTGAGGCAGTGTATCGGGACATAATGAAGCAACTGCCATGATTACAGAATTCGCCCCAATTATTTACAAAGCTGCACAGCTACATAGATGTCTCCCCACCACACCCAGCATGCTCAGTTTCTGGAACAGGCATTCTGCCTGGTTTACTGGCCAATGCAGGTAATCCCCACACTTGCCACTTTCTCTTCAGGGTCAAAGGATGAAAATTTGAGCTCATCTTTCAAAGTGTGGCTTGTTTCTCTCTCAGCTGCTTCTCTACTCATCTTTCGTCATTTTTTTGATTGTCTGGATGCCTCTCTCCAGACAATTTTTTTTTTCTTATCTTTTTAAAATGTTACCAAACTTACTGGCTCAATGTGCATCTCTACATAGAAAGATGTGCAACACTCTCTATATTCAAGGGTTACATGGAGAGCTGCTTTGGCTGTGTAGTATAGTTTAATTTTGTTTCAGGCTTCATGGGCACCAACTATGTGCCAGGCAATGGAAACAGCTGACATATTTTCTAGCGGACATTCTAGACTTGAATTCTGGTTGCTGAGTAGAAAACAGTTCATCTAAAGGCTATCCCCAAACCTGTGGCATACTAAGATTGCCGAAATCCAGCAGACAGGGGCAGAGGACGAAGAGCCTAGGGTGAGGTGCTGAGGAGCAGGGCAGGATCAAAGGGCAAGGAGGGCTATGCATATAGTGAGTCCCCAACTTTCAAATGCTCTGATTGTGAACTCTCCCAGGTACACTGTAGGTCTCGTTTTGATAGAAATGAATCCAGTTTAGGATGTTGTCCTAGAACTGAACTCACTTGTAAAGTGGGGATTCAGTGGAGCTCCAGACCACATCCAGTGACTCCCCTTCTCCCACCAGGGTTCCTCACCAGCCTTAAACCTAGACATAAAGTTGCCAGTGACTAATCCAGCATCTGACCCATGATCCTGTCCCTGGCTAAAAACCCCACTTACGAGCTCATGGGGCTTTGGGAGGCATCTAGATAGAACCTTAAGAGTTGCTGAATACATACCTGTGATGATTACTGCATATCTTATACTAATGCAGCCTATATATTATGAGTAGGATTGTGGCTTTACAGTTAAGCATAGAATCTTTCCTATATGATTTTACAGTAAAAGAGTTTTGTTCTTTTTTAAATGCACCCATATTTTGTAGGGAGTTAGACATAGTGTCCATCCACATTGCTGAATTTTGTAAGACCCTAGAACTGAGGAAAATGGCTAAAAATAGTGATTCCCAAAAGTTACCTCACTGTGTACTTGCTCCAGGTCAGGGGAGCTTGGGACAAGAACCACTGATTCCAAATAAAAACCTGAAAGATGTACACCTACATGGGTAAGGTTTCAGTGAGGCTTTGGGGATGTTTCCTTTTACCTGCAACTCTGAGGTGGATTTCCTTTTGAGAAGCTCTTAAATGAAAATCCTTTGTCTCAACAACTAAAAATCATACTTAAGGGGGAACCCAATTTACATACAAGTAAAATAAACAAGGACAGACAGGGTCATATCCTTATTTCCTCGAATTTTCATAATGTCCTCTGAGATGAAAAATAAATGTGTTCTGGCTAAACATTCATCTTTATTCAGAACACAGAAATCCAGTTTTAGAAAAAAATCCAAATCTTCTTGTTATGATTTCTCAGTGAGTAGCGTGCATTCATTTTACAACTAAGCACATTTAGTTAATTGTGCATATTTAAGGCATTCTTGGAAGAGTAGTGAGGATGGCAGAATGCATATTTGATTGTGGTGGTAATTCGCTTGGGTGTTCCCCAGATGCAAGAGTTTTCCCTGGAGCAAACAACCCCTAATTTGGGGCCAATGTTGGCTACCAGAAGTTGTACCCTATTCCTCCTCCTGTGCTACATTCTCTATTTTTCTGCAGCTTCTTTTCCTATTTCAGGCTTACTGCTAAAGATCATTTTAAGCAGATTTCCTCTGTCTAAATTTGGGAGAGGAGTGAAGAGTAGTATCATAGTCTGCTTTAACTCCGTAACTTCTGAGTCTGACCTTGAATTCTGAAAGTCACACTCCCCGTGTCTGCTCCTGGAGAGAACATGATTACTGTGGTGGCTGCTGGATATTGTGGTCTGTGGAGGGCTTGCTTTCAGTGGCACAGTGTTCAGAAGTGAGGACCCTGCTGAGGTATCAGGTCTCCAGAGCACAGAGCACTAACTCATGGGCCAGATCATGGATGAGTTCATTGCTGAATGTTCTAGAAGAGCTGGGGCCTCTTAGGCATAAGCACGTCCCTGTGCACATGTGCATCCTCCCTGACTCCTGGCCTCCTACCACTGCCTCCTGGCTGCCGTGGGGTGAGCAGCTCTTACCCAGCACACCCTTCTGCTGTGATGTTTCTACCTTGGAGCAGCTGGCCATGGACTGAACCCTTTGAAGCCATGAGTTAAAGTTAATTTGCTCTTTAAGTTGTTTATATCAGATATTTGGTCCCAGTGACAGAAATATAGCTCATGAGCCCATGATTGAGAACTTTGTGATCATACACATAAAGGGTCACATATAGAGCCCAATAAAATATGTGGAATAGATGAATAAAAATGAATGAATCTGAGTAAACCAGAGCTGAGTAGAAGCTAAGATGAGCCACTGTTGGCCTGGGGATATAGCTGAGTAGTACAAGCACCTACCTGGAAAACACAAGATCCTGAGTTCAGTTCCAGGTACCAAAATAAATAAATGGTGAGCCACTGTCCAATTTGTTTCTTTTTATTATTATTATTTTTTAAAAATATATTTGCTGCAGGGTCTACAGGGTCTCACTACACAGATCGGACTTGTAGTGATCCTCTGGTTTTCAACCTCCCAAGCACTGGGATTACAAGTGCATGCCACCATGCCCAGGCACAATTGCCTTTTAAGTGTGCCCTGGGGGCAGGGCCTGCAAAGCTTGTGGTGCCAGGGATTGAACTCTGTTTCCAGCACTCTGCCAAAGCAGGTGCTTCAGTGTGCTGAGCTATCTGGCCAGCCCCCAATTTTTATTAAAATGGGATAACAGAGTTATTGCTGTTTTGGGAAAAGTGGTGTGGGTGTGAGTCACAAACCTGATCAAAGCAAGTGACTGAACCACCTAGAGAGAACAGAGCAAGTTACAGAACTCCAGTGTGTGTCTGTCTGGGTAAAGAAAAGCAAGATTTTTGTGTTAAATATGTTAGTGGTATATTGCTAAAACAGAGACTATTTGTCCCAGTCTGGAGGAATACTGCAAGTGGGTTTTGGCCTTTACCTGTTCAAGCCGCATCATTAAAATTAACATCACATTTGAGGGTTTTCTGCTCCTGTACAAGGGTCTGATGTTCTTCAGAAAGTTTTGTGGTTTTGCACAAGTGGTTTCCTTTTTCTTTCAGATTTGGTATTTCGGCAAAATAACTTCCCAGCCTGTATGATGTACATTAGTTGTACATGATTGTGGAATTAGACGAAAGCTGTGTCCTGGTCAGGGGAGGGGTTGGTGAACAAATACATTTAGAAAATTGCTGGAAATCTCCAGTGCAACTCTTGGGCCTTGAATCAGGCAGTGCTGGGTTCTAGTACCAGTCAGTTATTTGTTAATTGTGTCATCTTGAGAAAGTTGTTTCGCTTTCTAAGCTCTAGATTCTTCATTTTAAAAATGAGATTAATAATACCTAACTTTAGGGATAGACTGAAGATTCAGTTCAATTCCATATTTGTTTGATTGAATGATTGACTGAGTGAATGAGTACACTAGGAATTGAACCCTTGGTCTTTGCACTGGGCTGTATTCCTATTTTTCCTAAACTTTCAAAAGCCACTTTCATTAAATTGCTAGATTGCCCAGGCTGGGCTCCAATTTGTGATCCTTCTGCCCCAGCCCTCCAACATGCTGGGAGCGGAAGTACACAGCACCATGCCCAATTTGATTCTTTATGTACCAGGCAACTCCAGGAACACCCCTCTCTGTTTCTCCTGGGGAAGTTACTTTTCCAATTAAAGTCCTCTGAAAGGCTGACCCTGCTGGCAAAGCAGCACTGAAGCCTCTGGGTGGCCTGTTGTTATTTCCCCCTCTCCTTGCTTCTCCCTGATCCACAATAAATTGGTCTTGCTGTTTATCTCAAGGATGGAGAATGATGCGAGCAGCTGCCATGCAGGTCCCAGGACCTGAGTTCTGTGACCAGAACTTCCCTCACATACTACATGCTGAAGGTGACTTAATCCTAGGCGATCACATTGAAGGGTGACCAACCTGAGAACCCACTCAAAGGGTAGCATGGAAACACAAATGAAAAGTCACCTGCATTGCAGAGGAGCACTTATTAAGATGAAATGTGTTTATTCATTTACCTGTTGCCCAAAGTGGGAAGTGATTTTAAAATGCACCAGCCATCTTCTTTCCCTTAGAAGTTTATAACCTGTCTTAGTTACTTTTACTCCTTGCTGGGACAAACACCCAACACTCAAAATGAAGAAAGGAAAGGTTTATTTTGCTCACAGTTGCTGGAGGTTTCAGTCCATATTTGGCTGGCCCAAGGCTGAGTGGAATAGAGCAGAGAGCATCCAGTTCATGGCGGTGGAACAGCAACAATTGCAGCAGAGGCAACAGAACAACCAGGGTGCAGAAAGCAATAGTGTGAGTCTGTCTCTCTGTCTCTCCATATATTACATTCATGCTCTGCCTTATCCTATCTGCCTTAGGCCACACCTACAATTCCAGCCTTACTCAGACCAATAATCCTATCAATACTAAAACACATAATGCCAGTGGATCATGAGTCGAGTCTCAAACTCTAGAAGTCCCTGCCTCATGATTGCATGAGGCTTTGAGGGGACAACTAGACATAAACCATAACATAACCAGATAGGAGAAATCAGGTGCACAATCTCACCACCACATTCACATCCATGAGCATTTCATGGTAGAAGTTAGGAAGGGCAGAGACCACGGATGGTTAGCTCGTGAGGAAATGTCAGCTCTGGGCAGTGCTATTGAGGCTGGCTTTCATGGGGGACACTCATGCACAGTAAGGAGCAGGTGCTTCCTGTGAAGCAGTGCAGGAGAAGGGTGCTGAGCCCTTGTCATTTCTGTGACCACAAGTGCAAATAACATTGAGAAGAACAAGCGACCCTGGTAGGGATTTTGTACAAAGCCTGAGCCTGTTAGCTGGCAGTGAGAGGTCCGTGCTGCAGTCAGGAGACAGCAGGACTAGCTGCTGCCTATAGATCTGACAGTCTGCTTTTCTGTATCTTGAAAAATAAACACATTCTACAATTAAAAAAAAGTGGAATGTGTTATGATTGAGTTACTTGTAAAATACTCCTAATAATTCAGAAAATAAACTTCAAGGAACCATTTCGCTGTTGTAGAGTTTATCTAAATTCATCATCTGAAGTGGGGCTGTGAGCACATCCCATTACTGTCTACTGTGTTTTGTCTCTATAAATACCCCACATATTAGTTTTATTACCATAAATATTCTACATGGATTACACAACAGAAATTCTCCCAAGTTCTCCCAGTTGTGGGGATGAGAAGTCTGAGACTTCTCAGGTGTTTAGCTGAGCCTGCTGCAGGCGGCCTCTTCTCTTTGTGTCCTATGTGGTCTTCCTCTGTGGGATCTGTGTCATGATGTCTTACAGTGAAGACAGCAGGAGTGTTACACTGGGCCCACCCTAAGGACCTCATTTTACCTCACCAGCTCCTACAGGCCATATCTCTAAGTACAGCCACTTTCTGAGCTACTGGGGAGGGAGGGGTCAGGGCTCAGTGTGTCAAGTTTTAAAGGATAAACTTTGGTCCAAACCACTGCATATATTTTGCTTCTCTTTGCCTGAGGTTTTAAAACAGGACAGAAGACGCCTTGCTTCAAAGAAGGGATTGGATGAATCAATGGGTCTCGTGGTTCACTGTGTGGTCTGAGACTGTTAAGTTCAAAGCAATTTTTTTGGCCTAATGTCTTCTCTTGGAAGTCGCCATCCAAGCGTGGCTATCTACTTTAAGGCAGCACATTTATTCCTTTTGGGGAGATGATGGAACAGTCCCACCCCCGAGGACTGTGACTTTCTCCCTTGATGGGCCTCTTGCAGCCACATGGCAGAAGGAAGCAGAGACTCCACTGGCTGTTCTCATCCCAGCTCCCAACCCTGTCTCCCAGCTGATTTGGACTTCACCATCTGGTAACCTGTGACGACCACCAAATTGTCTTTTTGGTTGTCCTTGGGAAGCTTGTTTCTTACAGAAGGGTCTTTTGTGAAGACAGACACCAAATTCTTGTAGATTCAAGTCACATGTTTGGATTTTTCTTCAGTCTCCTTTTCTGCAAGTCTCCACTTCTTTTTGTGGAAGAAAAGAGAGAAGGAAGTGTGCCTCCCCCTTTTTAGGGCCACAGATTTTTGCTGGAAGGTGGGAGCCAGGGCTGGGGTCTGGCAAGGCTGGAAGAATATCTCCTGAGCTCAGCCTTTCCTGGAAGGTAAGCCACCTGTGCCAGGAGCTGCCCAAGAGGGTGCCCTGTCCTGGTGACTGCTTCCTCCATGGGGCTCCAGCTGGAGCAGAGAGAGGATGTGTCCCTCAGCCCCATGCACTCAGGCAGCTGGAGGCAGGCTGGTGATTCTGCCTACTCCCACTGTGCCATTTTAACTTTGTTCAAAATGAGTGTTTGTGCAAATGATGAATGACACAAATTTAAATTGAGGCCTTTAACTTCTTAAACAAGACATGTCAGAGACAAGAGAAGGCATTTGAACATCTTTCTGGGCTCAGCCTGGTGAGCACTGAGCAGTATTCCAGGCTGTCCAATGAGCCACAGCTGTGGCCAGGACAGGCTCAGGCCATTCTGTGTACAAGTGTAAGGACACTGCTGTGGTGACTGTTCCCAATTTCAGAGGAGACATGACAGGCAGCTTGGCAGTAAAGAGCAAGAACCCCGGGGCCAACGTGCATGGGTCCAATCCTGCTTGTATCACTGAGGCTCTGGATGACTGGGAGATGTGTCTTGAGTCTCTGTGCCTCAGGTCCCCCATCTGTAGAGTAGAATTATTAATAACACTCTTAGAGGCTAGCACCAGGAGCAGATGAGCTAACAGTGACACACTTAAGGTCATGTGCCAATGCTGGCTGTCACCCAGTGCTCAGTTAGCGTTATGGCTCCTCTTGAAGTTCCGGCTCTCCAGGGCATTAGTGCTATGTGCAGAGCTTGTGACAAGCACTGAGAAAGCATGGTTCCTTTCTGTGCTTCGTGACTTGGAAGATCACTTTCTGAGATGTTATGCCCCGAAACTCTCCAGTCTTTGTCACCAGCCTACTCAGCTGAGTCTGCACTGTGGAGAATGACATCTCTATCCCTTGTCTGGGAAAGTTTTTGCTTTAAATTAAAGCTGTGCAAGCGAAGCTCATCTCCAATGTCATGCACGTGCACATTAGCTCTAGTGGTGTAACGGACACTTCAGAGTGGCTGAAGGGGAGAGGAGATCCGGGTAGGGAGTGAATGAGGCTGGGCCTCCATGTGTGGATACATGGAGGGGAGCACACCAAGGTGTGTGTGAGTGGAGCCTAAACACATGACCAGAGTCATGGTATGGTCCCCAAGACACAAGCCATCTTGGGGTGGGCAGGGCCAGGCTACCTCAGGAAATGACCCAGCCTTCACGCCCACCCTGAGCTGTTGGAGCAGATAGTGGAATGCAATGGATATCTTCAAAGAACTGTTTCTACTCTGGCAGATTTTAAGAGAAGCGAACTGATGTGGGGTAGGGATGCCAAACATAGCTAAATGCCCACGTAAACATGAATTTCAGGTAAACAATGACTATCTTCTCATTATAAGTATTTCCTATTGCGTGGGGCTTGGCATTAGTTTCTTGGGCTGTCATACCAAAGTATCACAGGCAGGAGCTTTTACAAATTAGAAATTCATTTTCTACTGTGCTGGAGGTGGAAAGTCCAAGGTCCTGGTGAGTTACCAGGACTAGGAGCTCAGCACAGGATTCTGCAGCCCACTGTCTAGCCCATAAGGGATGCCCTCATGCCGTCAGTCAACATATTGAAAGAATTCTGAAAGAATTCAGAACAACATTTCAACATTCTGAAAGAATTCAGCATGGAGAGCCTGGATGGTGACATAACAGTGGCATTATGGATACAAAATGTAGATATTACGAGATAGGAAAACATGTAATGATGACAATAATTTTGAAATGAGGGGTAGTAGAAAAAGAAGAGTTGGTAGACATTGCTTAGAATCACAAAACACAGCATAGCAGCTTAGCATTATTACAATTAAAACTTAACCACTAGAAAAATTAAACCTAAACACGAACTTTTAAAATTCTCAAAAGCAAATATGCACACAGCAACATAACCGCGACCCACAGAGGAAAAGCCCAGGGTGACAGAACACAGTGACACCCACCACCTCTTTTGGGCTGCCCACTCACCTGGCTTCACGCTCTTCCTCCTCCACAGCAGCCGTGTGTGTGGCAGCTTCCCTTCTGCTCAGTGCTTCAGGGGTGAACACTCCAGGTGCAGAGGGGGTGGGCTGCAGCCTGTGTGGACCCTCAGCTAGGAGGTTGTTGGAGCCTTGTTCTAGTACACTGGGAGAAGGTGGAGAAATTCCACAGAAGAACAACTGGGTGGGGCTGTGGGCTTGCTCCACATGTGTTACTCTGCTCGTCTTCAGAGCAGAGCCAGGAAAACAGCATGCAAGAAAGTCTGGGCAAAGTCCAAATACCTGTGTGGACTCATGGCCCGGCCTATACAGAAAGGAGAAATCATCACTGAATAAAACTGGGGCAACCAGTCTCCATTGCAGAGAAAGACAAACTGAGGCCGTATTTTATGTCTCGCCCCAAAGCAAATTGTAAGCAAAGTGAATATGTATGATTAAAATATGGACCAAAAATACCAGAAAAAATATCTTTGAATTTAAGAAAATGATCTTGCCCTTCCATTGAGGAGAAAGTAATTTAACATTGTAAAATCAAAAATATACGTGGACTTATGGAAAACATTTACAAAAAATATTTTGCAAAGCATGTGCCAAGAATAATCTTCTTGAATAAGACAAAGATGAAGAGCTTGTTAGAAATATGTGAAGGCTTCATCTTTGCATGTGCTCAGATTTTTCTTATAGTCAAGAATTACAGATCAGACCGGCGATGTCATAGGCTTGGCAGTATGTGCCATTGAGTCCAGTACAGTGGAAGGCTGAAGCAGGAAGATTGCAGGGTCAGTTCAGCCTGGGCGATTTAGTAACTTAGAGAGACCTTATTTTAAATAAGCAGTGTGGACAGTGGCCTGGGAATGTGGCTCAGTGACTTCGGGTTCCATCTCTCATATAGAACAAAGACAAAAATGAAAAACCTCGCAATACTATGTGTGCATTTTATTTCCACAAAATTGGTAGTCCTGGCAATTTGGCCACTCATTTATGCTGGTGAGAACAGGCCCCGGGCTTCCTGCTTCAGGCTCTGTGGAGAAAGGCAGCCGTGGAAGAGGCACTTGTCTCTGCAAATTCAAGATGGAAAGAGCAAGCAAGCACTCTGCTTGGAATCTGCCCTGAGACAGTCTCACCCAAGTTAAATCTATAACAAATGTCATTGTACGATCCAGTGTCACAGTGCCAAACATGAGTGAGCCCATCTGTGAGCACTGACGCGAGGCTGTAGGTTATATGAGGCCACAAATGAGCCGTGGTGCACTGTGCTATAATCTTATTTGTTGTGTATTTCTGAAGTGTACACAGCAGTATACTCCTGTGTAACCTGTGAACTCAGCTGAAGCTGCCGCTGCCGCTGTCCTCTGTTTGTATTTGAGTTTGGAAGTTAAAGATAAATATTGCAGCAGCATCAAAGGTGCTTCTTAAAATGTGCTAATTGCTGTCCATTACTGTAGAACAAAGACCAGGATCCTGAACTTGGTTTCTAAGGCTATGAGAGGCTTTCTCCCTGTGTTGTTTATTGTTATCTTTTTGTTGGGACAAAATATCTGATGCCCAAAATGAAGGAAAAAAAGGTTTATTTAGCTTACAGTTTGTGGAGGTTTCAGTGCACACTTGGCTGGCTCCAGGGCAGGGTGACACATGGCACAGGGCAGCTGTTCAGAGTGGCAGAAGACAGAAAAAGCAACAACAAGAGCTACAAGGGAGCTGCAGCAGGGACAAGGCTCCTTTCTCTCCTTTATATTGTATGCAGGCGACATGTGTCAAGGTGGGTGTGGCGCTCACACCCATAATCACAGCACTGAACCATAAATTAATCAGAAACCTCTAGAATCCCACCCCATGACTGCATGAGGCGTGGGGCAGGGACATTGAGACACAACCTGTAATACTCCCCAAATTAATTCTCACCTCCTTTTGAATCATGCACCACCTTGCTCTCTCTGTTCTTTCCTTCCCTTAGTGCACTATGGTCACTTCTGTCTTGGGGATTTGGATCTATCGAGTGTCCTTCTCTCTGCCTGAAGGGCTTTACTCTTCCCTGATCCTCTGAATCCTTTGTCCACAGCATGTCAAGACAGCTCAAATCACCTTCTTACGTGGCCTGGTTGCATCATACATCTGCCTGGCAGAGATGGGACTTTTTACTCTTTTGTCTGCGACTGTGTAATTACAAGTGTTCCCATGGGAGTAACTATCCATGATCTTGCCCACCAGTTTGTTTGCTGGCCTCTGTTAGGTGAATGAATATGCATGCGTAGGAGAGATGGCTAACAACTGTGGGCTTGGGTGCTCTGTCTCCACTTGTTTCTGAGGGTACTCAGGGGATCTGAGTTGAGCCTCCACAGTGGTCATGCCAGGATGTTTAGGTAAACTGAGTTTGAGACTCATCTGAGATGTAAATAAGACTAAGAGATGATGAATGTGGCTTCCAGTTCAAGTCACTTTATGTCAATAATTCACATTTTTTTTAATGATTCGCATTTGTACACACCTTAATTTTAATTTTTATTTTTTTTTTAATTTTTTATTTTATTTTATTTGCTTGTTTGTTTGTTTCTTTATTTATGGCTGGCTCAGCCTGCCCTGGTGGTGGGGCTGGCGCAGCATGTGGTGCCAGGGATCGAACCTCAGTCCCTGCAATTGCCTGAGCTTTCCTAAGCAGGCGCTTTAGACCACTGAATCATCTTGCCGACCCCCACACCTTAATTTTTAAATGTGATCTCACAGACTAATTCTATTTTTATAAATTTATGGAATATTATGTTGGCTCACTTTAATGAAGTAAAATAACACAGCCTAACATCACTGCAATTGAGTGCTTATTGTGAGGGACACATCTAGGTGTGAAGATGCAGCCAGGTGTCCTGCAGTTCATCTTTTGCTAATTGGAAATGGGGGGACATTGGGGCTCATAAGCTGTTCTGGATACCATGCCATCTTATTCACCCTTCTTGCCCAACTCAGGGGTTCTCACCCTGAGGCCCTGCGCTAACGTCTCCCAGTTCTCTGCAGAGGAAGTTTTTAGCAATCTCTCTCACATCACTTTCCACTCTGAAGTAGACTGGTTCCCTCCCTTTACCACACTGATGCTCTTTTGCTCTGTATCATTAAAATCATAGGAACATGAGAAGATTGGTCTCAGGGCAAAGCTCTCATGAGAACAAAGTGACAGGCTGATCACCCTGTATAATGTGGTGTGCAGGGCAAAATGATCCTCAAGGCTCCTCTCCTGGTCGATGGAAGTGTCACAGATGGCATACTTTTCCTTGTTCCCAGGAGGTGGGGTTTAACCCAGTTCCAGGTTCCTTAGGTCCCCTGCTTCTTTCCCAGTGGGGAGGATGTTCAGTTTCTGCTAGGTCCCCAAGGCTGTCACTGTGGGGCTTCTGGGCATCCTAAACAACTGCTGCAACAGCTGGCAGCTGCGCTGTCCCTGCCCTATACCCCAGGAGCCTAACTATTCCCTTGCTTACAAGACTACTTGCCCTGCAAGGAAGGACGGCAGCTTAAGGGAGCAACTGTCCTCTGGAATCCATCAACACACTGCCTGACTTCCACAGTCAGTGTCTGCAGTCTGGATCCCAAGTGCCTTTCTGTAGGATCAGAGGGGAAACCATGGACCTGAGTTCCATCTTGGTAATCATGGCTTGTGGGCCTTTTTCTGGAGTGGGTAGGCTGGGGAGTGGCTTGAAGAGCACCTCCCAAACATTCATGTTCACCTGACCCTTCAGAATGTCACCTATTTTGGAGATCGGGTCTTTGCAGATATAATTCTTGATATAGCAATGAAATCATCTTGATCTTAGGATGAACTGTAAGTCTAATGACAAATTCCTCTAAAAGAAAGAGGGAGACACGTAGACACTGAAAGAGGACGCACAAAGCTGGAGGTAGAATTTGGAGTGCTGCATCTACAGGCTAAGCTTCGCCGAGTGTATTTGTCAGCTTTCCTGTTGCTGAGACAAAATCCCCAGCAGCTACAATTTCAAGAAGAGGGTTATCTTGGCTCATGGCTTCAGAGGTTTCAGTCCATAGTTAGAAGGCTCTTAGATATGTGTGGCAAGGTGGAAGGACACTGTGGAGAAAAGTGTTCAGGGTTCATCTCATGAGACCCAAAAAGAAGGCAGAGGAAGACCTTGTGAGGGAAGGGGTTGGGGCTGAGGCCAGGCCCCGAGGTCCTGCTCCCATAGTCCTCCTGGGTACACCCAGAAGTGTGCTTTGCTAATCTCCTAGGTGTTTCTCAAGTCAAGTATGTGGTCAGTCACAGTTAACTATCACACAGGGCAGTTGACGAGTGGCAGAAATTGAGATGCTTACATTTTTACTTAGAGCCACCAGAAGGGTTTCCTGCTGCCTGTGTCTCCAGTTTGTATATACCCCTGCTGTTTTAAGCCACAAGTTTATGGTAATTTGTTGGAGCAGTCCCAGGGAACAATGCAGTAGAGTTCCCTAGAAGCAGAACCCCAGGAGGGGATTCCCGTGTGTGTTACTAGCATGAGAAGCTGCTTTAGGAGGGACATGGTCTTAGTCTGATCTTCTAGGAGCCCTGCGAGTGCAGGATTCACAGTAACATGTAGCAGTGTCGACATCCTGTTGTTTATTGCAGGTTGCCTGGGTAGAGTTTGGGCATCCTCCAGTGAGAGCTGGTTTTCAATTGGCAGAAGTCAGAAATCTGGGGAAGGTGTAGCTGAGAGTCACTGACACTCCTAGTAGCTAGGGGATGGGCACGCCCTTGGTGGAGGAGTTACTACTGGGCACTGCTGTCTCTAACAGACTGATAGCTGCTCATCGTGCCTGTGGGGCTGCAGATGTCCCTCCTGGGTGAATGCACAAGTGGCGCTGAAATGCCTGGAACCTAGAGAAAGGATGGCTAACCACCGCAGAATCACTTACTTTTCTTTCTTTCTTTTTTTTTTTTGTCTTTTTGAGACAGGCTCCTCACTGTGCAGTTCAGGCTGGCCTTGAGCTCACTTTTGTAGACCAGGCTGGCCTTGAACTCACATTGATCCTCCTGCCTCAGCCTCCCAAGTGCTAGGATTACAGGCATGCACCACCACGTCCAGCTAGAATCACTTACTTTTCATCTGTTCCTATCAGAACATTTAAAGGCAAACCAAGAATTTAATTGTACTGATGTAGCAGGGCCTTGATCAATCCTTGATGAACATTCTGCATCAACTCCCAGCCATCTTATCTTGAATGTCTTTCAGGCCCTGACATAGTTCCATTCCATTATAGAATTCAAAATTCCACATAAAGATAACACCATGAAATCCAGCCTCCATTTGTGCAACACATGGATTTTCTCTGGAAATAAAACATGCATGTAAAATTAAATTAACCAATGACTTTAGGCTGAGTTCCCGGTATACCCACATGGAATGCCTTTAGAGTCAAACACAGACTTCGAGGCAATACTGTTAGCATTACAAATCAAACGAACTGGCTCCAGAGTTTTACATAAAGTAACTGAGAATGAAGCATGGATGTTGAAGCCTCATCAACCTCATGCCATCTCAGCCTCGGTGCCTTGAGTTACTTGGACACAGGGATACAGAAAGCAGCTGGGCAGGACCTAATGCTCTGCTCTTAACTTGTGAGGCCTCCTCCCGTGCTGGGGTGGGCAGAGGCTCCCCGAGGCACCTGCGGGTTGGGGAGAGGAGGCCTTGGCAGCAGAAGCTTCACAGAGCCCTGATCTCAGCACACCACAGTCAGAGACATTGGAGAGTCTCTTGCAGAAGATGCCCTCCTTCTGCTCCTTCCCAGAACTGCTTGGGTTCTTGTGGCTTACAGCAAGTCCCAGGAAGCTGGCAGGCAGTGGCTCAGAGCCAGGGGCTGTGGTGTAGACCCAGGTGACCTCATTTCCCTGAGTGAGTTCACAACCTATGTTGTGTTAAAAGTCTGAAGAGTTTCTATGATGTGCTTTTATACTGTTTGCTTATATTAATCAGCATCAAAGTGTTTTGTAAGAATGTAGTTTTCCAGTTAATTGTATTTAGTATTTGTGTGTGTGTGTGTGTGTGTGTGTGTGTGTGTGACATTTTTGGTTCTGTCACCAAGCCTCTGATACGTAGGAAAAAAATCAAATATTTTGTAACCTTTAGTGAGCACACCCATGGGGGCCTATGTGTATACATACACACACACACACACACACACACACACACACACACACACACAGAATGGAGAGCTATGGACAGAGAATCATTACTGGAAAAACTGGCTACATAATGTCACTGTGGCTCCTGCCTCTCACAGATCCTGGATGTCACCGGCAGCACCATCAGCAGGACTGGCAGTTCATCCTGTCAGTTAGCTGTGATGCCAAAGGACCCAGAGTTAGCCAGGCTGCAGCTAATACCAAGGGATCACTGTGCCTGTCATCTGGCCCCATGGTGAGATGCTGCCATGCGGCAGTTGCGTTCTTAGCACAGCCAGGCTGATTCCTCAAGGATGTTTATTCTGAAATAGAAATGAAGCATACACCTCACATGCCCACCTCCAGCTCCCGCTGCCAAAGCCTGCATCTGGGTGGCTTGCTCGGAGCAGCTGGGCTTCCCAGGCTGAACAGAAAAGAGGAGCAGAGCAAAGGCTGGGGTGCCGGTGGTCATCAGCCCTGCCTCTCTGTGCTGGGCTCGAAGGGATCTCTGGCCGATGTGACCTCACAGCCTCTCCATGCTCTAGTTTTCCCTCATTTCATTCAGGGCAGAAAGTGGAACAGTGCTTTTTCCAGAGGAAAACTATTTAAAATTTTATCTCCTCTTTTTCTGCCCACACCCCTCCTCATGTTGCTAGCAGGGCTCAGTTGACAGCGAGCTGTGCCTCCTCTTTCCTTTTCTCAGTGCTGTCTCTGCCCGAATGAGCATCATTCTTGAGACAACTATAGCCTCAGAATTATACAGTTTTTAAAAATTTTAAATTTTTTTTTTTTGCTGTTGTCCCTCTATTTCTTTAAATTATTGGTGGTCAGAACTTGGACATTGTCCTTTCAGTGAGGATTGGAGGCTGCATTTCTATATAACTGATGCTCCTCCTACCAGAAATCAATGTCATGCAGTCAGCTCACACAAGGGAAGAATTTGAAATGACCTACATTATAGATAATGCCGAAGCTCCATGTTCCTGTCAGCATGGTCACCGAGTGGCACCACATTGTACCATATTGTATGTCTCCTGTTAGGTTTTGCAAAGGCCATGGATCAGAGATTCTGTTACCAATATGCGTTCAGTTCTCTGACATCGATGAGTTACATACCAGGTGCATATAGAAGTAGAGTATGTTTTGTGTTTCATAAGTAGAGGGATTTGACTTACTCTGCAACTCTGTCCTACCAGGTCATTATTTTTAATAAGTCACCACCCTACCAGTAGGACTTGCCCACTGCAGATTTAATTAGTCTCTCTCCCCCTCCCTGTTCTGTTAGTTGACGAGCCTGGAAGGAGGGACATAGCAGCAATTTGAAACCTTGTTAGAAATTTATGAAGTGCTAAAATGTTTAATTCCCGGAGGCGAGCTTGCCAGCTGTCTCGCACATCCGCCGCCGCCTCCGTGTGTGGGCAGAACGGGGTGGGCGAGGCCAGATTGAGTAAAGATGGTGATTTGCATGGGTGGAGCAAACTCACCTCTCCCTGCAGTGGACTCCATGGTATTGTGGGAGGCCAGGTGCATTTGATGGTGGCAGGGCCAGAGGATGAGGCTGCCTTCTATAAGAGACGCTGGCAGGGCCCTACCTAGGTGGCGTGGGCATGGAGATTATAGTAGACGTTTATTTTACGGGTGGCCTCCAGTGGGTCATTGCTTGATATCTAGCAGAATTTCCCTGGAATCATCTGTTCTGCCAGTTCCACAAGGTGTCCAGGATGGTTATGTCAAGGCTCTGTCCTGCTCCCCAGTCCTTCCTATCACTGACCTGACCCACCAGTGCACCAGAACTCTATCCAGCTAGGGCCTCCTGCTTCTGTTAACCTGCTAGAGTCATTGTGACAACTGCTATACCTGTGGTGACTGAATCAAGAGGAATTGAGTGCTGGGGGCTCTGGGGCTGGAGGTGTCCAGTTGATACAGCCATAGAATTGGTTCCTCTGGGGCCTGAGAGGAGGGGCTTTGTCCTGGGCTTCTCTCCTTGGCCTGGGCATGGCTGTCTTCATATTCACATGATGCCCTCCCTTTGTACACACATACCACATGTGGCCTCAAAAAGACTTGCTATGAATGGCTAAGTTTAAAAAACAAAAAAAACAAGAACAGGCCAGGGATGTAGCTCAGGAACAGCACCAGCCTGGCAAGGGTGAGGTCATGAATTCATTATCTGGTACCAAAAAAAGAAAAAGAAAAAGAAAACTCTAATGAAATAAAGACACGTTCCCATTTATCCTCCACAAAATCCTGCCTCTTACCGTGGACGCCCTCCTTCCGTGGACCTTGCCAGTTTCTGCAGTGAGTCCTCTCCGGAGTGTTTCCTGCTGCACTGTGCTGGCTGCCTTGATGGCTGGAGTGGATTCAGAACCTGTACCATTCATGATCCTTTTCACTTTGGGGAGAAGCCCGAAGTCACAAAACACCAGACCTAGTCCTCAAGATGGATGTGGACACAGCATTATGATTTATTTTCAGAAGCTGGACAGATGAGGAAACAGTTGTTCCCTGGAGCCCTGGAGGAGCGCTCTATGAGTGAGTCCTTGTGCGGCAATAACAAGTGACGCAGTTCTGGAGGTCAAAACTCCAAGATCAAAGCGCTGGCATGGTTAGCAGTGTGTCATGAAGCCTCTGTGGGACAGTTGGTCTTTTTTCTCTGCAGCTCCTGAGGCTGCTGGCTACCTCAGTGCCCCTTGGCTTGCAGCTCCATCTCTGTATGCTGTGCCTCTATTGTCACCTGGTGTTCTCCCTGCGTGTCCATCTCTCCATGTCTCGGTCTTTGTCCAAATTTTGTTTTTCTAAGAGAACAGGAATTACAGCCCACCGCAACTCATTGTGACTTCACCTTCACTTGACAACATCTCCAAACCTTATTGCTTACGAGGGACTCATGGCCAGGGACATAACTCTGCCCCCTATAATATAATCTGGAGACATAAGGCATATGTGGGAAACAGCCTCAAGGCTCTGTTGAAGGAGTGGACAAGGAGAGAGGCAAGACAGATACTTCAGATATTTATGTGTACAGAGCAAAGTGCACCAAACCTACGGGTCCCATAGATTTTTGTGATTCTTGGGACCCCATGGCTCAGGCCATGGCTCTTCTAGAATGGCCAGCAGTGTTGGCAAAGTAGTTTGTCCAGTGTGTCAGGGCTTCAGCTGGGACATATCGTCCGCAGCATGGGTCCTTCATCCTTAGTGGTCTGCCTGGCTCGTGCATGTGGTTTGATCCCACACAGAGCACCCCAGCGATCAGTACTGTCCAAGCCTCTGCTTGCCAATGTCCCATGGCTAAAACCAATCGCATGACCAAGGCTGGGCATGACAAGTGGAGAAACTGACTCACTTCCTTACCAGGTGTATATGTAGGGGACAAAGCCACACTGCTCAGAGTGTGTACTGGGAGACAGAGGTGATTCCAGCTGCTCCTTCCAAGTCATCTTGCTTGGCAGCTGAGCAACATCTTCCTGCATATATGATGTAAAAGAGTAAACTGTGCATCAGCACTGCTCCTTTGGTCCTGCTCGTTCCAGACTGGACCGTGGAATAGCCCGGGGGTTGATTGCACAGGCTTAGGAACTACCTCCCATGGGCTCTAATTTCAGCTGCAAGACACATGAACCCTATGACCTTTGGCCAACTGTTCTTGTCTTGGTTTCCTCATTTTTAATACGAGAATCCTAATACCTTGCTCCTAGGCTATGAGTACTAAGATTACTGCAGTTAGGATACGAACTTGTTTGGCACAGTGACTTGCATGCAGAAATTGCTAAAAAAATGTCATCTGTTTTCATGAATAGCTCATTTTGCTCTTCAACTCCGATGCCAACTAATGTACATAGTGACAAGGGGAGAGTCAAGCAGGGACACTGGGGTCCTTTGTCCACCATACCTGGCTGCAGGAGTGTGGGTGCTACTGCAGCGCTGCCTTACACCTCGATCTTCCTTTCTGTGCTGGGAGTTCTCCCTTCTCCTTTAATTTCCTCCCCACCTCGGCAGAATTTCATCTCTAAGCACTGCGTCCTAAAGGCTAAGATCCCAATCCAGAGCGCAGGATCATGTGACCTCAGCTCCTCCACGCCACACCTCTTCTTCCCCTGTTGATGGTGACATTTCCATTGCTGTCTCCTGCTGCAGAAATTCTGTCTGGGCTCCTAGCTTTCCTCTACTTCAGACCATGTCTTGTGGCCAAGACTCTACCCTCACATCTCCGACCTACTGGTCCTTGGCATAGGGGATCCTTGGCAGAGGAGGACCAGGGAATTTAGAAAACCCTTTCCCCTCACTATTGTGCCATAGAATTTCTTTCAGATCAAACTCTGTGCCTGGACTCAAGAAGCCTGATTAGAGGCATAGAGCTGTGCCATTGTGACCCTCTAGGCCAGCATGCATCTTCTGAGCAGTTGCTGCTATGCAGAAAACACAGGATGTGCCCTGCCAGGTGAGCTACAGTGCTATTCTGCTTGCCGGACCCACTCTGCCCACACCATCTCCTGCCAAGCTTCCACTGCTAAGTAGCAATGCCATGCCTAAGACTATGGTAGTAGGAGTTCAGGATGACTTGGAACAGTGTTTGTTCCCCTCCAGGAGCTTATGGCAGTCACCCACATTGTCCAGGGCCTTGGCAGGGCACCTGAGGCAAGCTACCTCAGTGGTCTCTGGTGTTCCTGGAAGATAAAGCCATGGTGCTCTCCGTGGTGACCTGCTCCACACTACATCCTTCAGTGACCGTCTTCGTTTTCTTCTTTACTTGCACTTAGTTTTAGAACCACCTTGCAGGTAAACTACTTGCCTTGGAGTCCTGTTTCAGGGTTGCTCCTGAGAGAATCCTGAGGTGGATGGTTTTGACACATTACTGTCACTGCTCCTGTAGCATGTCTGGATGCTTAGGGTGAAGTCAACCTGGTTAGCTTTGTGAGTCCCCAGGAGGTTGGTGGAGCACCTCTCTAGGTGTTTCAGGGTGGCCGTGGGGACATGGCCTTGGATCTGTGTCTGGTCCCCTTCCCATGTGGCACTATTCCTTGTCTCATGAAGTGAGAGTCTTTGCTGCACTATACCCTTCCACCTTGATGTTCATGCCTTGGAGCCAATTAGCGATGGCTTGAATCCCCTTAAAACGTAAGCCAAATTAAATCTCCCATTTAAGCTATGGGCAGAGGGCACTGTGCTTTCTCAGCAGTGGGGAAGCTAACGTGCATGCGCTATGGGGACATAGCTGGCAGCTGGGAGTGGATTAGAAAGGAGTCTGTGGGCAAGGTCCTGCTAGGCTCTGTGTGTGGGGACCAAGGCAGTGGCAGAGGTGCAGGTGTGCCTCCCCACCCAAGTGCGTGCTTGGAAAGGTGTTGGAAGATGGCCTTCCAAGCTTCCTTTTCGTTGTTGACCCTGCTTCATCTGTCCATGGACTCGGTGCCCACAGCAGTTCAGAGCATGTCCACCATTGGCCCGAGCTCCTTCAGGTCCTGGCTCATCCAGCTGTCCTCTGTATGTACGTTAGGTAGTGTCCCCAGCAGGCTGACTGAGAGCACCATCTCTACCACAGAAAAGGGAGTGAAATGTGACATTTAGGGTGTCCAGGCCTCATCCTAAGGTTGTTTAAAAGCAATTACTAACACTAGCTGGAAGTGCTACCTTAGGGTGCTCTGGCAGGTGTGTGCTCCTAACAGCTGATTGGTAAATAGATTAGTCTATTTGTTTTTTTCTATTCATAAAAATTTTATTCCATTTACATGAACTTAATACGTATGCTCTTAACAATTATGCTTGGCTTGGATTGTTCTTAAACTATTGAACAAAGCTAGCCATGATCTCAAGTTGTTTTCCCATTAACTATTTTTACAGCACATGCATGTTAGGCAACCATGGAGGGAGGGAAGGAAGGAGGGAGAGAGGGAGAGGGAGAGGGAGAGGGAGAGAGAGAGAGAGAGAGAGAGAGAGAGAGAGAGAGAGAGAGAGAGAGAGCGCGTTCTATCAAGGGCCAGGGAGATAGCTTAGCAGCATTAATGCCTGCCTAACCTGGCAAGTGTAAGGCCCTGAGTTCAATCCCTGATATGAAAAAAAGCAAAAACAGTTAAATACTTAATTTTTTGTTTATTTGCTGTTATGTATGATATATGTGAAATAATGAATATCAAGAAATTCACGTTTACTGCATCTTTACTTTTACATTTGCTCTTTTTTCCTCTTTTTTTCATTATTACTTTTAATAAGAAATAACAATGTATAACAATGTGACAGTTTCGAAACACGTTATTAGTACATTTCAATATTTGATACAATGCATATTGTTGTCCTCCTGTTAGATATACAGAGCCCAGGGTGTAGATGTTATAATACATTTGTTCTTAGGTTGCCTAAAACATTTAAATACAAATGAAACATGTAGCATAAATAATGAAAGAAAACAGGAGGCAATTTTACAAATAATGGAATGGGAACCATTTCTGCCCTTATCCAGAGAACATGGGAGACAGCTTCATCTGAAGGAACACCCTGCAGCTGCAGGCACAGTTGTACATGCTGAGACTGCTTACTTCCCAGAAACACGGGCTCCACGCTGGAATACCCTGGAGGATCTGTCTTTCCCAAGCCTCGGAGGTGCTCCAAACTTTAAAATACCCACAGTAACTATACCTGTGTCAGGAACCAATAATCCCTTTTACTCCCCACTGGGACAAACCAGTACTTGCACAATTTTATTTGCATAGACATGGAAACAGTTTTAACACTGGCCTTTGTGAATCCACAGTATGCTAAGAATACTATGCAGTACAACTGTGACTTGTATAAAAATTCCCCTGTTCCATATTGGCCACATCAAGATGAAAACAGATAACAACTCCCTAAATAGTAACTGGCTCTACCCCTCTAATATTAAACATAAAACCACATGGGAAATACAGAAATTCTAATAGAAGTAGCATAAAACCTGCCATAAACAGTAAACAAATACCTATTTGTGGGATGGCATGGATGACAAATGGTCTACAGTGTCAATTTTAGAGTGAGGCAGACAAAAATGGGAAGGCCAGGCACTTTTCCCCTCCTTCTCCTTCTTCAGCTTCATCTCCTGGGTATCCGACGTACACAATGTCAAGTTGTCTCTCAGTGACTGCATTATTAGTGTGCTGTCCTTGTGAGGCTCTGCACTTAATGTACCAGGTTCAGCGGTGGCTCTATCAAAAGCTGTCTTTGCCAGAGAAGAGGCTTTCTTTGGAGAGTTCAAAATCTCATAAGAGAACAGGGATAAGTTGGGGGTCAGTCCTAATCAGATAGGTTGCCTTGGTTGTGTTTCCTTTTTGCTGATTTCAGAAGCTTCTTGGTGTGCTTGTTGGGGCAGATCCCCAATCCCTTTCCTGTCATCACCAGCAGCAACCTTAGCCAAGTACTGGTAGTCGTCTCCCTTCATTTTCAAATAAAGATCTTGCTTCTGCTTGTGAAGCAGTAAGAATCGAGAGCTTCTTCAAGAATCAGTACAGCACTGCAGGCTGAGCCTAAGCTCAGGCTCACTTTTCTCTGCATTCTCTGGTCATCCTCCACTTCTTCTCAGCACCTTCTGTCTTTTGCTTGATACTTGAGACAACCCTCCAAGATGACTCACGGGCTCCTACAACACTTTCATAAGGAGTGGAGAGAGGATTCCTCTCCTCATTAGGTAACTCAGCGCCCTTGCTCGCTTGCATACTTCTTGCAGTCTGCCATGTCATCATGTCGCTCAGCCTGCTCTGGCTCATTTGCATTCATACCTGGATATTCTGTGTCCAGGTGGGTGGAGGTAGACAGACTGGTGCAGCAGCCTCTGGGCAGTGTGGCCTTGAAGCTGAAACTGTCCCTGGCTCTCGCTGTTCACATGTTACAGCCACTCCACAGGCACAGGGGTTTTCTCCAGTCACCAGCAATTACTCTATTTCTTGACTAACATGTATGGGTTAAGCCTAGTACAGCAGAGGTTTAAAGATGTGTAGTCGTGACTGTTTCCTCTTTGTGCAGATGAATATCTCCCTCCCTTGTAGGCCCAGTAATGTGCTGCTTTTTCCCATCTGGCGCACTGCTTGGTTTGGACTTGTGCTTCCTAAACCAGTGCCTGCCTTCTTACATTGCACAGTAACTGTTAGGTCATTTTGGCCCCTCCTGCAGTTGTAAGGGTTCCTATTTAGTGTCACCACCCTGGGTGGGCAATGCACACCTGATGTGCCCTGCTTGGAGGCTGTTTTCTGGGACAGAGGATCTGTAGGGCTGTACTGATCCCTGGGGATCCTCTCCCTGAACATGGATCTATGAGACCAGATGGCTCCTGGGCAGCAGGAGGGCACGAGGTGGAGCCCAGAGTTGGTGGGTGCTGGGCTTGTGCAGCACAAGCAGGCAGCTGGTTTGCCCCAGCTTTGCCTCCCATGCAGGCCAAGGGGTCAGCTGTGTGGACTTGACTGTAGGTGACCTGATAAGCTGAGAGATGTCTGGGGCTGCTTCTCTCCTATTGTAGCATCCATTAATTAATTAATTAATTAGTTAATTAATTAATTCACCAGGCACCATGGCCGTAGACACATGGGATGCACAAGCAAACACAACAGACTTCCTCCCTCTCTCCTTTCCTTTCTGTCTTCCTCCAGGGCCCTGTTCTCTTCTCCTCCTTTTCTCTTTTCTCCTTCCTTCCTACCAGTATGTTCTGCTTACGCTTTACTAGGTGTGGTGAAAAAAATATAGTGAACATTTGAAAACTTTATTATAGGAGAAGACACATGCTCCTTTCAACTTCGGGATGAGACAAAAGTCACACAGTATTAATTAGATCTGGTGATTCAGATGGATGAGGACACAGCATCATGTTTTTATGAGCCCACTTTTGTGTTGGATGGCATGAACATCAGTATTTACCGTGTTTTTCATCATGCCTTGTAAAGACACTCAGGAAAGAGGACTCCAGAGTTGCTGCAGAAAGTGGCCAGAATGACAGGATGAGTGTGTTCCAAGCAAGGGGAAGATTTGTAGAGAGGTCTCATGGCAATGTGTTTTTCACAGCATCAACTGCCTCTTCACTTGAGAGGATGCAGCAAATAGTATAATCTCTGAAGCAGAGCACTGCACTTCCCAGATGCCTGGAGCTGCTCGCTCCTTGACACTGGGTGCCCTCACTTGTGGAATTCAGCCTTGGTTACTTTTCTCTCATTGATGAGACAAAATACCTGATATCCAAAATTAAGGAAGGAAAGGTTTATTTAGCTCACAGTTGTGGAGGTTTAGTGCATAATCAGCTGGCTCCAAGACAGGTGACCTGGCACAGGGGCAACTGTTCAAGGCAGCAGAAGACGGCCAAACAGCAAGAGCACAAGCAGGGCATGGAACTCACATTATCTCCCTGCCCTCCTCTTGCACAGGCTGACAATGCTTATAAAGTGAGGACCCTGTCCTGCACTGAGTCACTCAGTAAAGCATCTAAACTTCTGAGATTGACACAGTGTATCAACCTGGAGAACTGCAGAACTGTGGAACTGTGAAACTATGTTCCTCTTTTTTTTGCGTGTGAATTATTCAGCTTACTGTTTTTTGTTACCACATCCATCAAAACTCCTGCTCACATTATACCACAGGAACAAAAAGCATAATTCTAGACTCCTATACAACCACCATGAAGCCTACAGAGTCAAATCAGTCTTCTTGAGAGAACAAAGTTGGAAGCACTAACTTCCTAATTTCAAAATACATTATGAAGATATGATAATGAAAACAGTATGTCACTGGCACAGCATCTAGCTTATGCATCATGGAAAAGGCCAAAAAAAAAGAAAATGACATTGGACACTTATCTGACACAATGCACAAAAATTAACTCAAAGTGGATTCAAGGCTTAAACAGAAGACCAAAGCATGTGAGATTGTTGGAAGAATACATAGAAAGAAAGCCTTATGACTTTGATCTTGACAGTAATTTCTTGGCTTAACACCCAAGGCATAGGCAATGAAAGCAAAAATCAACGTGTGTGTCTGTGTTAACATATAGATGCTTTATATTGGTGGCAACTCATTATAAAAACAATAAAAGCATTCTGCAAAGTCATTTTCCCAAGAATGTCCATTGCTAATTTAAAAATTAATAAATAAGGTACTCATACATAACCAAGTGGCAGGAAATCTGTCTGCTGCTTTTAACTCTGCTGGGTCTTCTTGTGAGGATGTTGACAGTGTCAGGAGTAGAAGCTATGGCCTCTTGGAAGCTCTAAAACTCAAGGAAGCTCTGCAACCCGAGATGCGGTGCTTCTACATGTCCAGTCGACCCTGAGGAACACCCACTGGATTTGTGTAGCTGTAGCTTGTGTAGCTGTAAATGGTGAGCTTTTTATGATGTCTGCCATATTGTAAACATTAGAATTGTGGGCCATATCTGTGTACTGTTCCCAGTACCTCCCAAGTGCCTGGCATAGAGCATGCATTCTTATTTCTAGAAACAAAGGTATATTCAAGACAAAATCCACCAAGGAACTCCTCGCTGGGTGGTGCTTCGAACCATGGGTCTCAGCAGGGGCTGCACAGTAAGGTCACGGGGGGATTAAAAATAAAAGTCTTACCCAGCTGGTCTGGATTTTCTACTGGTCCATGTTTCCAGGTGACTCCAGGGTGAGGCAATGCCAGTGATCTGGTCTCTGAGCTTTGAGAATTTAGGAGAGAAGAAGAAAAGTTTCCTCAATATACACAGGGGCCAAATGCTTGGTGGAATCATTTTGGAAAACTCTGTATGTGTGTGTAGGGGGTGGGGTGGGTACTGGAGATTGAGCCCACGGCCTTCACACTGAGCTACATCCTCAGCCCTTATAACTTTTGAGACAGGATCTCACTAAGTCACTAAGTTGCCCAGGCTGGGCTCAAAATATGCACTCTTCCTGTCTCTGCTTCCTAGAGCTGGGATTACAGCTGTGCCTACCACACCAGTGCGGCCTTTTGCCCAAACAGCCTTCCCGGGTAGGCATTTTTAAATCTTCAGGTTTTATTTAGCCAATGAACTCAAAACTAGGAAAAGATCTAATGCTTCCCAGGCTTTGCTGGCTCTCTTCAGAGGGTCATAGGTCTGTCTTAGGCTTCAGAAGATAAGAAAACAATCTCGTCATTTCCTGCGCATCGTCCTTCTCCACTTCTGATCACGGCTTCTCCTGTGGCTGTGACTGTAAGTAACCCTTCCATCAGCGAGTCTTCCTAATCTATGTTCTACCCCCTCCACACACACTACATTACCTGTGACCAGAACAAACTTGGCCCCTGATGGCACACAGTGCCTTTGTACAGTGCAGAAGATATGTTCAGGGCAGTATTACCTGCAACCCTTATGACAACATTTCCAAGTACTGTATAGTCTTCCCTCGATATCCACAGAGTCTACCTGGCGGATACCAAAATTCAGTGATGTATTATTTGACTAGAACCTACTTAGTCCTTCCATCTCACAGACTTCAGGTCATCTCTACTTGACTCTTGACACCTAAGGCAATGGAAATACTACGTAGATACTTGTCACACTTTGTTGTTCAGAGAATAATAAGAAGAAAAAGTCTTTATGTGCTCAGTATAGATAAATAATTTCCCAGGATTTTCAACCCACAGCTGGTTGGTCCCAGGGACCTAGATCCTGCACATAAGGAAAGGGTTGTGTTCCCTGGTGGACTGAGTCGTCCTATCACCTGAGCATGCCTGACATGTCCCCAGCCTGTCTCCCTTGGGTCACAGAGCTTGACTCCATCTGGATGATCCAGAACATCTTCTCCTTCAGCTTTACCCAACCTGGAATGATCCATTGTGGAAACACAGCCACACAGAACAAATGCAGACCATTATATGATTAAAGTAGTTTGCATTTAAATGAAAATGAGGCTCTACCTCTGGAAGTCTTGAATTTTGAGGAGGAGCCTGTGATTCCCAAAGGGTGTACCTTGTGAATATAGGGAGCCACACCTAGGGTCACAAACACTGCGGGCAATTTCCAGACTTGAGAACACATAGCTGTGGCACCCCTCCAAACTTGCACCTTTACTGGGAGCAAAGATTTTTTCAGAGCAGGACGGCAGCAAGTGAGGAACCTGCCAGAAGCTGGCTTTTCTAGTGGCTCCTGGGTGACTGAAGGTATTCCAAGGCCTCTTCTTGCTGCAGACTGGAAGCAGGAGAGTCTAGAACCCACTAACTGAACAGGAGCCCTTTGCTAAGACTCTGGCCTGCACTTGGCTCTGTAGAGCTACCCAGGAATCACGTGGATTTACTAGTAAAAAGAAGAAATTAGAATAAACAAAAGTATCTTCTGTAGTTGCAATTCCCATTCTAGTAGAGCATTTCTTCCAGTTATTATTCTTTGTTTTCTGACTGGAGCTGCATATATTTTGCTTTCTTTTTAACATTGTGTCTTATTTTCGATGTGTCAGGCTTTGAAATATAATATTTTGATTACAATATTCTCCTAAATGAGGGCCAGCCAAATAACTCAGCAGAATAAATCACCTGCAAGCAGGTACAGGGGCCGGGGCTTCGATCCTTGGGACTGCTGTGCCAGCCCTATACCCAGGGTGCTCTGAGATGGCAATTGTGACTGGATGTGGTGGATGTGGTGGCGCATGCCTGTAATCCCAGCTCTTTGGAGGCTGCAAATAGGTGGATCACTAGGAGTTCAGTCTAGTAGTGAGACCCTGAACACCCTAAAATAAATAAATGAATGAATGAATAAATAAATAAATAAATATCTCCCAAATTAATGCAGCACGATACATCATTTGTGTATCATGGATTATTTAAATCATTTCCAGCACTGTAGGGCTAAGGACAATAAAATTGAGGATAATAACTTGGTGGAAGAACATTTTTGGATGACAGAGTGGTAGGGTCCAAAGGAATTGTGCAACAGAGAAATGGGGGCGGGGAAGCGTTTGGTCTCTGTCCTTGGTTCCTGGTGCAGACCTCTGAGGACCCTTTAATTCCTGAGTTATAGGCTAATAGGGGCTTCTTCCATTCAGAGGTTCTCCCTTAGGGCCCTGGCAGTGCTAACCCATGATCAGGCAGCTGGAGCCTTCGGGCACTCCTTCATCTTTAGTGAGAAGACAGGAAGAGGCTGGAGGCTGAGTTCAGTCACAGTGGCCTTGGATTGGATGAATGTGATACTGTAGTGTGGCACCCTAAAAACCCTTTCAGGGTGGGCAATACATTTAGTGGGGGTGGGAGGATGCCTGGGGAATGCTTGGCACTGTGTCTGGCTCTTCCAGAGATGCATCCTTTATTATTAACCAGCCATGGTAACAGGTCTCCTGGTTTCAGGGGTCATTCCAGCAAAAGGTCAGGTCCGAGGCAGGTGGGATGAAGGAAACCTTCCACTCTGTAGCCCAGGTGGACACAGTGTGGGTGGCTGGATGTGGTAGAGCCAACTCCAGGAAGAGCTGCCAGCACTGTGGCAGATGGGGACCCCTTGACAGGGGAATGGAGGTGGGAGAGGAAGTTGGATGAGAGAAAAACAGGCACCTTGCATTTGGAGCCAGAATACTGCAGATAAAAATAGCTTAAAGTCTGACAGATTTGGGTTTGAATCTTGACTAGCCTTTGGTGCTTTTGCTAATGTCTAGAAGCTGCTGTCTTCACTTCAAGGAAGGAACCTGAAGGGGACAATATCTGCAGACCTGTGGCACTCAGAGCAGGGGCCCAGAAAAGAATTAGTTTGGTCCAGAGGCATGGTCATGGTGAGGCACGTTTGCTGCCCTTGCTGAGCAGTGCTTTGCTCTGGGTTCTGCCACTGGGGCTCAGAACTCTTTCCAGATGGTTTCTGATGATTTAAAGAAATTTTCTAAGATCTTTCTTGAGTAAACCTATATCCTGACTGCTCTGGAGGCCATTGAAAGTTAGAATCAGGGAGACAGCTCAGTAGAATAAGCACTTTCTAGGCAAGCACAAGGTCCTGAGTTCAATCCCTGTTACCAAACACACACACACACACACACACACACAAGTGCAATTCTTGGCCGGGCGTGGTAGTGCACTACTGTAAACCCAGACTTGGGAGGTTGAGGCAGGAGGATCAGTGAGAGTTTGAGACCAGCCTGGGCTACAAAAGAGAACTCAATGCCAGCCTGAGCTGCATAATGAGACCCTGTCTCAAGAAGACAAAAAAAATGTTAAGAGCTTCCAAATTGGTATCCTTGGATGCATGCCACCTCCTGGCTACATTCAGAATTCCACAGGATGATCTGGGTCTTAAGGTGACCCTGGGTATCATCATACAGAGCCAAACCTGCTTGTCATTGAAATGCTGATGCCTGCAGGATTCAGGCCAGTAATCTACTGTAGGTCTGAGGATGACGAGATTGGCTCTTAGGGACACCAGTGAGGCACCTGGTTCCAGGTCCACACCTGGAACCATCTAGCAGAAGCAGTGAAGTGGGTCCCGGTGTCCTCTCTGTGTGACAGAGCTTCATGTGGGAAGGGAATGCTGACAGATGACATTAGCCATCCTAACGTGTACCCTAGAACAGGCTGAGTGGGAGCCCTGGGCTCTCTCACTACCCTCAGAGCAGGCCCACCATATGCTTTCCTTCACAGAAGATGGCTGGGCAGGGCTCAGCAGGAGGAGGAAGAGGGCATGTGCCACTCCCTTCTCCGAGGTGAATAGCTCAGGGGCTCCCAACGGGAGAAGGATGGATGTCTCCAGTGCTCTGTCCCTCTGCAAGGCTCCCATCTGCTGTTGTCAGCGCAACCCCCAGGTCATGCCGGACCTGCCTATCCCCAACTTCAGCACAGCACAAAACAGCCACCGCTCAGCAGTGATGGAAAGAATGAAGAATGAGCACCGCATCCATTGGACTGGCGCCCAGCCCAGGCCTGGCACAGAGAATCATTACATTGCGGTCATAACCACATCTATTGCCTTCTACATGTTTCCACTCCTCCTGAAATGAGCATTTTATTCATTGCTTGTATGCTTTTATCTTGGATCCAAGCTATAATCTTCCAGTTTTATGATACATGTAGCTAATTAAGGCTTTTTAGGGGCAAAATGTAACTTATTTTGTAAAGCATGTTCACTTGAAATTGTCTCAATAATTGTGCAAATTATTTGAGGAATGAGCACTAACATGTAATTAATTACAGGACCTGCATTCACATCAGCCAGAAAGAGGGCCATCCGGGTGATGAGTGATAGACTCAGAGCAGCTGGTGGGAGGCAGGGACACTTGTCACCTTAATTACTTTGGGCTTCTTCACGGGAAGATGGGAGTCCTAAGGCATTACCAACTTTCAAGGCTCTTGGCCTCATCAATACACCTTCCCCGAAACACCTTCCGTGGGGTGGTGGGGAGGGGTCCAGGTATTAGAATCTTCTACCTAGGCTGAAGGCAGCATTGCACCCTCTTTAACTATTTTGTCACCCTCCTTAGGGAAGTCACCGCTGGGTCTTCAGAATTCTCCTATCAGAATTGCAGAGGAGCTTCTGGGACTTTACCATCTTTCCTCGCTCTGTCATGTGCTGAATGAGGCATGTCCTTCTCAGACTCACATTTTCACCTGAGAGTAGAGCAGGCCACACCTGGATCCAGGAGGATTACTCCAGAACTGTGAGGAAATACATAGGTATCGTTCAAGATGTCACCTGTGCCACTGGTGTCTTATAGCAGACAACAAAATCATGTCCCCAGCTCTAGCTTCCTCTCCAGTGTGGGGAGCACAACAGAGGCACCTGCTAGTGGGGTGGATGGGGTCACAGGCAATAAAGAGCAAAATATGCTGTAGCCAGAGGATGCCATCTCTTACTAGCATTAGCCTTGTGACCCTTCTGTCATTTATATTACGTGTGCTAAATTGACTAACAAACACCAGATCAAGCAAGGTTAGTGCCAGTTGAATTTCATGTTTTTGTCAGAAGGTTGACTTTTGACTCATTTTTAAGAGCTTCCCGAGAACATTTAGATTTAGGGTTCACAGTGTTGTTTCCAGATGTTCTTTGACCTCTGACCTCTGATATGCTTGTGGGATAATAGTCTCATATTTTAAAATAATTCAAAACTAAATAAATTGCTTTTAAATACACAGAATTGGTCCATTTATGCAAACACAACAATAACACAAAAAGTTCTTGTTGATCGTGATTTGGGCCTTGGAGTCTGTTTACATTGGCTAAATGTATCCTACTAATACAGGAATTGCTGTGTCCTCTGATGGCATCCTTGTTGGCGTGCTACCTGTCCTTCATTGGCATGGAGAACGTAGCACCCCGGATATGAAGAGATGATCTTACTGTCCGAGAGTCTGGAGTACTGAGAGTTAGTTCTGGCTCCTACCCAGTTCTCCCTGCACCTTTTGTTGCCTTGGCAACAGTTTCACAGGATCTCACTCCATCTCTTTCTCATATAGGAAAGCCACCTTGAGCCAGGTCATGCTGGCTTGGGCTGGTGAACCTGGGTACCCTCTAATGGCTATATGGCCATCATTTTCTTCTCATAGTGCCATATCAGATTACAACTCACGTTTTCTTTTTGAGATCAGATGTGATGTTTACTGGGCCCTTGCAAATGCTGTAACTGGCAGTGTCTTCATGGTCCTTTTGGAAATGGATGACCCTGAGCTGATTTAACTGAACTGTTCCAGTAGTAACTTTCAGAGATTGCGACTCCATTTGGTTTTCAGGAGTTATGAAAAAATATTTTTAAAGTCTTCTTCTTTTAGCTTTAAAGATATTCTGCAGAATTCACTGGGCCAATAGCTAGCCACCTGCCCCAACTCCAGCCTTTGAAAAGTGATATGGCTACCTGCTGCCCTACAAATCAGGGGTCCAGACTTCATCAAGCCTGATGCCCCACTGTGATAATGGGTGTGTTGCGTGTCCTTTCCTGTGACCTGCAGGAACCCCGGCTCACCATGCTACTGGCTGGGTGGATTGCATATTTCAGGAGAGGGGCTGTGGGGCTGTGGGGGGTCTCTGCTTAGCAAAGCCTGAACCACATTTCAGAGCCCAGGGTTGATCAGGATGTGTCTTGCTGTCTTGAGCATGTTCAAGATCCACTGTGCTAAACAGAGCAAGGAGAATGTAATTCTTCTTTTATCAGGTTTCTATGACTCAGCAAACTGTCAAAATTAATGAATTCCAACTGAGACTTGCTCCCCCAAGGGAAAAACCTAGCATGGTTGTAAATTAGCATTAATGCTGGGATGTATTGAACATGCTACATTTTCACCATGGAGTCAATCCTCAAGGATGTCTTTAGAGAAAACCAGTCTGAAAATAATGTTTTCTGTTTTGGTTATTTCAGTCATTGATCACAGTTTCAATTCATAGCTTAAATTAGAGCTTTTCTAGGACAACTACAGAAGAAGAGGATATAGATGCTAGCACCCAAAATAGAGTTTGTCTTGTTTTGTTTCTGTACAGTTGTGGCCATAAGGTGTCATAGCTGAGGCTCCATCTGTGTAAATGTACAGGATCATAAAGGTGAGTGAGGCTCAGTGTCTAGAGCTTGGCAATGCACACACGATATACTTAGCCAAGTACTGTTTGGGGGAAATCTTACCCAGATTCCCTGCAGCAGTGTTTAGATCAAGTATGTGAGCTTTGGGTGTTGGCCTTTAAACACTCATCTGTGCCTCTGGCTTCCTTTCACAAGGAGAAGGCCTGACTTTCTTGTGCTCGTGTGAGTCTGAGCCTACACACAATCTCCAGTCTGATGACTACTTAACCCCAGCTCTGCTCCAAGCAAGCGTGTTCAGTGTTTGTGCCATTTCTCATCTCTGATAATGGAACAGTAGTGCAAGCTGCCCATCAGCTGCTTCTGGAGGATCATAGTGAGGTCCCTAGGTCCAGTAGTAGAGCAATCCCGATGTGCGCTCCTGAGTGCCAGATCTCTGTTGGAGGGTACCAAACACAAAAGCAGTAGTACTGCCTCAGTCCCCATTTTTTTCTCTGTCAGTGCTTAGTTTTCATTAGTATGTTTGTATTACATAGCAATCACATTTATCATGGGGAGTGTGTACTTGGACCCTGTAGTTAAGCAATATTGCAGAATAATGATTTAAGATTTTCATTAGAAGACATCTTTGCCCAGGTAGGACATGATTTCTTTTTTCTTTTTTTCTTTGTATCTCTTTGTGAGTTTAATGACATATCTGGTGATAGCTTTTGGTGGATAAAAGACTTGCAAATAGTGTGGGGAGAGCTTCAAATTCTGTTGTGTACAAATGTTTGCCCCTAGGCCCTTGTCTGGACTTTAGGATGACCAGTATGGAATCTGGAATAACTAACTCTTTTTCCCTGCCTGGGGCTCTGAGTTCTCCCCCACTGCAGTCCATAACAGTAAGCATTCAGAGGGTGAAATAAGATGCAAGGATGGAGACAATTTTTAATTGACCAGGTGGCAAAATGAATCAGGGAGAATGAAATATGGATCTTAAAACATTGTATGTACCACTGGGATTTATCTAGATTTATCTAGCTGAATTTAGTCCAAGAGTCATGTATGCAGGAAGTATTCTTTGGGATTTTTCTGCATGATAGGAATCACTCCGGGAGTCTGGGGTGTGGCAGGGAATAACTACCCCTAAATACCCACTGTGTAGGAACTGAAATTTTAGGGGAGGTACAGAGCCTGGCATCCAGACAGATATAACAAGGAAATAAGTGACAGGGCTCTACAAGGCTGCTGGAAACAGGAACAGCTGAGATGACCAGTGAGTCCAGGGCCTGAGGTCCGGCATGGGGAGGGTTTCACCTCCGGAGGGTCCTCCCTGACCCAGACCAGTCCTGGTTGTGGCCCCCTCACAGGCCACGAAGGCTGCTGGAGAGCCTAGTGGGAAGGAAGCAGGGTCCACAGAACTTGTCCAAGAACAAACTTCCTATGAGCCAGTTATTTCCCTTTCCGAGCTGTTTCTTCTAATCCTCAGGTCTGGATTCTTGAATTGCCTGCTTACATTGAAATAATCATCTAGGTTTAGATACAGATTTCATTTTGTGAGCTGTGCATGTCATCTTACCTTTTTTTCTGTGTAATAACTATATTTCTGGGGCTAAGCATTTAAGGTTTACATTATTATGTCTGTGTAAATATTAGCTGCAGCAGATATATACACATAGTACATTATAGGTGTTTTCCCATTCTGTTATAGAGCTGTATTTTCCATAGGATTAATAATCATTTTTTGTTTATTTAATTTTCACTGCCTCCGATGGGTGACATGTGCATTAATACCTCCAGACTCTTTCCTGGCTCACTTTCCCCATGGGCAGCTCTACCCCGAGCCTTCTTTTTGTCCAGTCTGAGCTGCTGTCCACTGTGTGGTTATTACCTGGTCTCTCAGTCACTCGGGGAATTCTCTATTTCACTCTCATGTTGAACCTGTGGCCTGCCTGCCATCTGCTCCTTCTTTTTAGCCTATCACCTTCCAGTGGCTTTTTCAATGAACGTATATGAGCAGGGACATTTTGGACTTTGTGTTATCTGAAAATATCTTCACTCCCTTGCATGATACACTGGGTGTGGAACTCTAGATCTGCCCTGTGCTTTTCCTACCGATAAGCTCTTGAAGGCCCGGCTTGGCAAAGAACAGGCTTTCGGCCACCATGTGAGGACCCCAAGAGCCAGGCCAGTTTTCCTCCCTGAGAAATACACTGTCACTCCATGGAAGCATGTTGTCCCAGTCACATTGGTGTCCATATCATCCTCTGTGTGCGCAGTGCTACACAAGGAATATAAGGCCCAAGCACAGCTGTGTCAGCAGCGAACAAAATCGCAGGCTGGTGCTACAAGGAAAGCAAGTGCAGGAAAGGGTCCGATGAATGTGATGAGGCAGAGGAAATAAATAAATGGAAGTTGTGTACCTATTCCTTGGACAAGGAAATAAATCTGCACAGGGCTCCCCAATCTTCTGTGGGAAGATGGAGAAGACCCTGGCGCCAGGATCTCAGGCCCTGTTTGGAGACAGTGGGCATTGATGATAAAACAAAGACACTGGGCACCTGTACTTGGTGTCTACTATGCCATTCAGCCATTGAAGTGTTATTAAAATGACAATGAAGGAATTTACTCAGACCTCTGTGGATGACAAAGAGGAAGAGAGAAAAGAGACAGCAGCCTTGAGGTCCATGGGGCTGATGAGTGGTCAGAGCTTCTAAAGCCGGGGCTGGAGGATGCTGTGCAAGAGGCACTCTGTGGTGAGGCCTGTGCTTTATGCCAAGACCTGGAGAGACTGCTGAGCTAGGGGACAGCCAGTCCTCCAAGAGTCTGATTGAAAATTGCTGTCGCTTAAGGCTTAGGGCTTCTTTGCAATTATGAGACCGGCCATTAATTTTATTTCTGCAACACAAAACATATGAGTTATGTATTAAGAAAAGGAATTACTTTAAAAATTAGATTGCTGCACACCCTCAGGGTAGAGCAAAATGGAAGATGGGATATCCCTGAGCTCGGTGAAGTCCTAGCAAAAAGCAAGCCTCACTTGGCACTGTCACACTGTCACGGCCCACAAGATTAATTAGGAATGCGTGCCTTTTGTTATTCCACTTCCAGCTTTCATTGAAAGCTGAAGTTGAAGATATAGTTAGCACGTGATGTAATGTTTTTAATCTGAGGAGTCATTGGTCATAGTCCGTTTGTGCCTTAATCATGGGCCATTGCCTCCATGAACTTCGCCTTCCTGCTTTGCTGGATGGTCTTAGTTTGCTTTTGGTTTGCCATTTTGCTTGGTACGGGTTCCTATCAGCATGTTTGGGGACGTTTCTCTCTGTAAGATGTTTTCCCGCTCTCCAGAATATTTCCTTTTAATCTTCAGGGAGCAATTTTGTCAACATCATCCTCATTCCTCACTCCTATTTCACAGATTCTCCTCATTTGTGATTCCTATCGTGAACCTTCACTCATCCTCCTCCCTCTTTCCCTCACTGTATTTTTGTTCCCAAATATTTAGGCTTGCAAGTTTCAAGGAATCTTTATTAGATTGTTTCCATTTCTATGACAGAATGCCATGAGGAAAGCGGCCCTCTTGGTGCACAGCTTTGGTTGCGGGATGTCTAGAGAGCATCACGATGGCTCTGACCACATCTCCCTCTCCTGAATCACAGGGCATCAGATAGATCTGAGTGCAAATGTGTTTGAGAGGGAGGACCACATGGTTTTCAAGTTTGCCATGATGATTTTTGTGTTAGTGTTATGGTGGTTGAAACTTCTGAGTGTACTATGGGATGCTCCATATGTTGTCTTTTTACTGTGGCTGGTGGGGACATGAACTTTTGCCTTTTCCATGTGAGCTTCAGGGATTTCCGTCTGTTCCTTCTGTGTTCCTTACCCCCTGTTTAGTTTGCTCACACATGCTGGCCATTACATCAACTCATGTCCATGCTAACTATCAAAAGAATCTTCTGCTCTCTGGAACCCCCTCTGTACACCTGCTTCTCTCTGCTCTGTAGTTCCAACAAACCAAGTATCATTAGGCATCACCTTTCATCTCTTTAACCCAGAAATTCCTCTCCGACTCTACTGATGTTTCCCACTTGGGATGATATGTTGAACACCCTCAGGAGGAATATGGAAGTGCTTCTGGTGGCCACTTTATTCCTTATTTCCTGGTTTAGTGACCTCCCTGGCCCAGTGAATGGTTGCTTAAGGCAGGAGATAAAATCCAGTTTCTGATTTTATTTTGTTGTGGCCATGGTGTGTTGGTTGCTTAATCATGAACAGGTACACAACTTCCTATTCCTAAATTCTGTGTCTTTGTGCAGCTTTTTACCCAGTTCTTATTTTTTGAGGACAGTTATACCATTGCATCAATGCTGGGGCTGGAGAAGGACTAAAATATACCAGAATCAAATACACAATTGCCAACACAGATAAGCATCCTTTTATGATCTGCCTTGGAATAAATTTATGGAAGCTCAGGTGCTTTCTGAATCATTATGAGAGCATCACTTATTTTATTTCAATGGTTAAGTTACTCTGAGTTCCTAAGCATTTATTCAAATATAAAAACATTTTGGAGCCTTGAAATAAGCTAAAGGTTATGCTTTCATGTTATATTTACCTAAGGCAAACTTATATTTCCTTTCATTTTGGAAGACCTTTGCAAAAGCAGCTCATGTTAGTGCACATATCCACTCATGTATCTTATAAAACTAGAAAAATCATTGTGGACCCAAATGACATTTCCATTCAAAATGAATGTGTGCAACTTGTAAATTCAAATCCCTCTCTCATTTCCCATGTCTCCTGATATCTTTGAAGTAATTAGCATTATTGAAAGACTCTCATTGGCTTCCCAAAGGGCTGTCCTTTTGTTTTGAAGACATTTTTCTCTCTGGGGTTTGGAGTGAAGATCTCCTAGCTTCCTCCTTATTTCCTTGTTGGATCTTTTTCTGTTCCTTCAAATTGCTTTAACTTTTTAACTGAAATATAGAGTACGGTTTACACAAATCACAGTATGCATATTACATGGTGCAGGGCAGTATCCCTAACACCCAGATCAAGTAAAAAGACAGCAACTGGGGTACCCCAGGAATAAACATTATTTTGACTCTTAGCATTATAGATGAATATTTCCCTATTTTTATATTTAATAAAACTACTAATACAGTGTGGACTCATGTGTGTGTATTTGCTTTCTTTTCCACATTATGATATAAGAGGCTGCAGGTATATCTGAGTGATCCTACAGTTGCCTACCATTCAGGAGTCTTAAGTTTCCATCTCTAGCACCAGTAAACAAACAAAATAAACAAATAAAAATGGCATCTGACTGATAGTACTTTTGTGTGCAATTCATTCTTATTGTGGTATAGCTATTTAATATACAAATATATCATACTACATGTGACAATCATAATCTATGAACTTGATTTGATTAAGAATCACTGAAGGAATTGGTAGAACACATTTCTGTGTTGGGCCTTGGAGGTGTTAGTTGGGATACCATATCTGTTCCCTTACTCTTCCTTTCTTGTGCTGTTGCCTAGTTCTTCCTCACAGATACCATGAACATGGCACGTTTTCTCTGCCTAACTCTTCCTCCATGATTTTTCTGCCTTGGTTCCAGCTGATGTTATAGACAGAATCCCCTAAACTATGGAAGAAATAAACTATTTCTTTTGTTGTGGATATCAAATATTGCATCCCAGTAGTGAGAAGGCTAATACAGAAAATTGGTACTGAGAGTGGGGTCATTTCCATGATTTTACCTGACCATGTGATTAAGAAGCATTTGAAATTGGTTTGCAGAAGGAGTTTGAGAATGATGACAGACAGGCTAAGGGAATCTTTATATGCTATGAGCATATCCTGATGAGTGATATGGATCACAGCTCAGAAGACCAGAATGCTAATATGAATGGAGTTAGTGAAGGCAAGACTCACAAACTTCACACAAGAATTCTACTAGGAACTGGAGTAGAGGATATGTTATTCTGGCAAACATTTGTCTACGTTTTGTGCATATCTTGAGACTTTGCAAGAGACTTAGAGTAACGATGGTGACTGACTGATCTTGTGGAAGAAACTGCAAGGAAACCCAATGTTCAGACTGTGGTGTGCATACTGATGACTGTTTTAGCAAAATTTATAGTTAGAATGAACAAAAAACAGAGCAGAAAAATTTGGAAAAGCTTAAATTTTGCCTCCAAGTTACCACTTAGGGCCAAAAGAGTTATGCTTGGTATCTTAGTTACTCTTTTCCCATTGCTGGGACAAATATCTGACACTCTCATTAGGAAAGGAAAGGTTTATTTAGCTCACAGTTAGTGGAGGTTTCAGTCCATATTCAGCTGGCTCCAAGATAGGCACATGGCAGAAGGTGACCTTTCATGGCAGCAGCTAAGCAGGGAAGAGAGAGAGAGAGTAGCAGCAGCTCAAGCAGCTAACTTCTCTTTCTCCGTTACATTGAAAGGCAAATCACCTGCCCCAGGGGAGGTGCAGCACCCATTCTCACAATAATCAATTACAAATTCCAGAAACTGCTCCATGACTGCATGAGGCTTGGGAGACACCTATACACAAACCATAACACTTGGTGAAGACACTAGTGTTTTTGCTTTGTGCAGGGACAAGAAGAAAGATTCTTTAGGGTATCTCAGAAGTCAGAAAGACCCCATAAATCACAAGCTCAAGGGTACAAAAGTGTAAATCTTTTATTTGAGAAGATAGTTGCTGGAACTACTACTGTAGAAGATCTGCCCATGGAATAGGTTCTCTGGAATTCATTTAATCATATGTAGCCATCCAGATACTGAGTGGTCCAACAGGGCTTTACTACCATTTGGCTTAGCAGAAGAGCTGGACATTTTCCATGTTGTAGTGGTTGATACGTTGTGTCAACTTGGTTGAATGACTCAGCGACCTGGCTCCCTTGTGGTGGGAGTCCTGCCCTGGGGTACAACTGATTCCTCTCTGGAGCAGGGTCAGGGCCTGCCTAGGATATGATTGGCTCCTCCCTAGAGTGGGATCAAGGGCCCATGCTGGGGTGTGATTGGAGCACAGAGACTTTCTAAAGGGCTGAGGAAGGAGTCAAGATGTCACTTCCTCGGAGAAGCTTCAGTCTTTGCAGTAGGCCTGGACTTCATCGTCTGGCTTGCAGCGTAGCCTTTTCAGCCTCCAGCTTGGATCTTTCACCATCCATCACAGACTCTTCAGCGTCTATCACAGACACTTCAGTCTTCTATCACAGACCCATCAGCCGATAGATAGAGACCTACATGGAGCACTGCAGTGAGTTTCAGACTTCGGACTGAATTCTCCAGTCTGGAGTGTGCAGACGCCCTCTGCATGCCTCCTCATCTGACTCTGTGGCTGACTATTGTAAGCCAATCTTATAACTCCTTATATATTGTATATTTTGTGTTATATCAGTTCCTTATATTTTTCTGTTCCTCTAAGTAAAACCCTGACCAATACACATGTGATGCTGGTTTTATAGGCTTGTGGAATGCAATAGCTATGGGATCATCAGATCTTCCATTCAAATTTCAGAGAAAGGCCTGAAAAGCCAGGCAAGGAATCCAGAAGAGGAGTAAGGGTGTGGGAATGAAGCCAAAGGTGAAATGAAGACCTTAGGAAGTGCAGGATATGAGGATTGTGGAACATCTGCTGAGGAAATCTGTATGCCAGGCCAAGAACATAGATCAACAGAGAGGCCATATGGGCTACAGCCAGCAAGGCCAGAAGGGTAGTACCACCCAAGCTCTTTAGAACTCCTCATAGGATGCTGGACATGGAGTTGTAGGATTTAGTTTTCACCTTGGTGAATTTTGATCTTTCTTTGGTCCTACTCTTTTTATTTTCATTCCTCTATTCCTCACATTTGAAATGGGAATATTTACCAGTGCCATTATACCGTCAGAATACACACACACACACACACACACACACACACACATACATATACAGAAGCTCACAACTTAGATGTTATGAGTTGTGTTTAGATGTCCATCCAAAGCTTCATGCAGTCATAGGTGGGGATTTCTTTATAGGTGGGTGGATCTGTAGTGTCTGATTGGTTCGTGGTACAATGCTGGGATTAAGATGCTAGGATCAAGGGTGTGAGTGCTGTCTTTGCTAAAGGTGGGTAGTCTGGATACAATATAAGGGACTGAAAGAGGCTTGCTGTTAGTTACTTGTATTTGGGTGGCTATTTGCTTTTCTGCCCTCTATCTGCCATGAGTTTAAGACATTGCCTTGAGTTTCAGAAGAAACTTTGACTTGAACTTTTGAAAAAAATTGTTGGAACTGCTGAGACTCTCAGGAGGGAATTATTTCATTTCCACTTTTGGTCAAGGTAGGTCGAGCTATGAATTTGATATTTGGAGATAAAATAGGATTTGGAGATAAAGTAAGATTTAAGGAGATCAGGTTGTTGACAAGGGGTGGATTGTACTCCTATATCATGATTTGTCAATTTTACAGGATTAAGAAATACACCTGGAATTAGTAAAGCACACTTTTGGGAGTGCCGAGTGGGACATGGGGCTGTAACCCTGGATCCACAGGTGGTCCCTCATCCCTGCATCCCTAGTGCAGCTTTCTTACTCTGCTCCTGGCTGCCATGACCTAAGCATCTTTGCTCTGCTCTGCCAGTATATTTTTGCCTTGAAACCATCTGTCATGGGGGAGTCTTCTAAAACCATGAGTCAAATCAAACTTCTCCTGCCTTACATTCTGGGTATCAGGTATACCAGTGTCTTAACTACAACACTATATTAACCAATTTTTCTATTGGTCTGTATCTGGGTAGTTTGTGACTCAAAAATAGTTGCTGGTGGTATAGACCCAATAACATGTCTAGGGCATATTTTTCCAGCAAGTATATGTTTATGTTAGGATGTACTTCAGAGCTAGCTTGTTGAGCCATGTACATATCGTGTCCAGCTTTAGAAAATATTGGTGACAAATTTCTATAAAGATGTTTTATAATTTAATTTCTCCAATTATAGTGCAGGTGGTTCTGTGGCTTGAGACAAAGATATAGCTCATGTTTTACATGTAGGTATTCTACCAGCTATATGGTGGCACATTTTATGCAGAATTGTGAACTTGTGCTTTAATTTCTTTTGGGTGTGTGGATAAGAGTGAAATTTGCCAGTGCCTATGGGATGAATTACTGCCTTAGCATCTGCCATCCCCTACAAACCTCACTTTCTAGTATAGCATCTGAAATGTGGACTTTCAGAGATTAGTGACCTCCCAGGCTTTGATTGTTAATATGGTCTTATGTTTCTAAGTCTTAGCACAGTGTCAGGTATTTTTAAGGTGTTGAGTAAATATTCATAAGAAAATCAATACAAAACATAATGTTCCCTCTCAAAAACTATTGATACTGTCCGTTGTGCACCCAAGTTGCTGCTATCACCACCTTCTTACTCCTTCTTGATTATTCAGCATTCTAATATTTTTTATGCTTTTTGCCTGAAAAGTATTTTATTTTCCCCTCTTGAAAGTTTTCTCTATGCTGCCTGGGTTGGGTCACTGTCTCCATCAAGTTCACGTGGCAGTTGGTTAATTGTGTCAGACTGCTCAGCTCATTACATTATAATTGATTTCTTTACATGACGACAGCACCATTCCTAGATTAAAATTTTGTTGTGGGCAGTATCAGGAATGTGTCAAATATGCATTATTAGTATCTTATTCAAGCTGTTACACACCATAGGCACTCAGGAAATATTCCACAAGGTTCTGTCATGTGGCTTCTCTCATATCTTACATTCTGCCCTGTTTGAATTGTAAGGAAAGGTAAAATACTGACTTCACTTTTTGGCCCAAAATCTGTGGTGGATTGCAAGCTGGTGGTCCACTTGTTACACCCAGCTGAACTGAACTGGTGTGATTCTGGGTGTGGGGGACCCATCTTAGGAGGCAGAACCAGCGAGGCAGAATCAGTGAGGCTGTTATAGAGTTGTTGGGAGCTGGTAGAGGTTGTTAGGGTAACTGTTTAGAAGCTGCTGGTTCTCTTGGGCTATTTTGCCAGAAAATCTTGTCATATTGGCTTTTCTTTTCTTTTCTTTTTTTTTTTTTTTTTTTGCAGAACCAAGGATTGAACTTAGGTCCTTGCGTTTGTCAGGAAAATGCTTATTCTGCTGAGCTATCTGCCCAGCCCTGGCTTTTCTGATAAACTAGGTATTTTCATTGGCAGAGGAGCTCAGGACCTTGTCACTGAGAATGGCTGTGGTTCATTTTGGGGGAGCTCTGGTCATCACTTGAACATCATTTCCTGACCCCAGCTCAGTCTCCTGAAGAAGCTTGTGACATTGGCTTTCCTCAGCTTTCCTTTTTATCAGAGGAGCTTATCCTGTTGCTGAGGATGACTGTGGTACTTCTGTGGGGAGCTCTGGTTCTTTGAACATTGTTTGCTGGATCCAGTTCAGATCCCTCAGCCTGCTAGCACAGATCCTTCGTCCTGCTGGCACAGACTTTTTGCTTCTAGCACAGATCTTTGGGCTTTCCCAGTGCAGACACATGATACTAACCTGCATGAGACATTGTCATGGGCTCTAGGCCTCTAGTGGGACTTCTGGGAGGCATTGTTATGGGCTCTAGGTCTTATGTCAACTCACGCAGGCCATTATGGTGGGATCTAGGCCCTCAGCTGCAATCTTGGTCTTTAATGTATGCACAAATTTCTTGCCCTCTTAGTAAATGATTCTTTGAGTGATTCATGATGGAATAATTTTATAAAGTATGTGTCCTATATTGTATTGTTCTCTTGCAAAACCCCAAACCATGACAACATCCTTTATGCTTATAATGGGAGCTCTGATTATACCATTTGCTCTAATGCTGTAAAACATCAAGGAATCCTCCATGGAAGGAAGAGCCACTCCAGCACCCTCCCATAGCTTCTATAGTTTGGGCATCCCAATATTTTATACCCTGGATTTCAAAAGATCATGGCAAATGTTTCTCTTTGCCTTCTGACATTAAAGTTTAGTCATTTCTCGGGAACTTTTGCTCAAACACATAATTTATACTGAGATTGACGGTGCCTTTGATGAAAAGAGCAAGTGTTACTAAACTGGAGCATGAGCATGCCTTAGGGCCAATTATTATTATTATTATTTAGGCAAATGGATGGCCCCACAGTTGCAAGAAGCAAGAGCTGTTGGGATGTACTTTGGGTTTTCTTTTGCCTGTAGTCATATGATGTGCGTCTTAGAGAGTGAGCCTATGTTACACTATTAAATTCAGTGGTGTGAAGTCAAAAGATGAGTGTGAAGTGCCTTGAAAAAATAAAGAGAAGTGTCAGGAATCCCCCATAGATTGCTTATCTCTTCATTAGGATTAAATATTTATCTTTTTTCCTACAGTCACCTAAATAATTTCACAATCTAGCTCCTGGAATGAGGTTTTCAATAACAACTTCTGTATTTAGACTTGGCTGCTCTTGACAAGGCTGCTTTTAGGACAGAGAAAGCTAAATTCAAATGTTACCAAGTTTTATGTAGATCACATTACCGACAGTTGAGTTGACAAGAGTCATGTAGGAAAAAAGGAAGAAGTCTGGGTGGAATTAGTTAACCTTGAAGAATGACAGTTACTTCATTCCTAACAGTATGTTTGGGGTAATGTCAGTCTCTTAGAAAGTTCGAATGTAAAATTATAGTGCTACTATCAGCATTTTCATTTGAGCTGGCATCTGTAATATTGAACTATTAACTCTTGTTCTGATCTTCACTGATTTCTTAACTAGCAGTAATTTTGATACAGATTTATGAAGCTTGGCTAATGACCTTAGGTATGATGTGCAGAGGAGGCCCTGTTCAGTGTTTGTAAAGAATGCAACCATGGGGTTTGTCAGATGACATAGAGTGGTGGCATCCAAGGAAGGATGACCCTTGCAACTTGTCTGGTCCTTGAACCTATAAATGTCTTCTTCCTCCCCTCTTGCTTTTCTTTCATAAGTGGAACCTGAAGCTGGTGTCTAGTGTTTAAATGATGGTCACATGATTGCTTGCTATGCAAGACATAGTGCTGAGCTGTGAGCACCCATCCCACTGTATCTTTGGTCAGCACACACACCACTCTGAGAGCTCTGTGGTGCTTCTTGTGGACAGGATTTTCTTTACTATGAGCACCAAAGGGTCACATCCCCTCCCTCCTCCATGATCACACCCTTGAACCTTGGAATATATTCGCTGAAACTAGAAGAAGAAGGAAGCTGTGCAGTCTACGGTCTGTTTTGGGAGGGGAGCAAGCTGTCCTTCTCTCTGTCCTTGGTGATGCCAGAGGTTAGCCATGTGGTTTTCCTGAACAGAAGTTAACAATCTGATGGACAAAGCAAGTTCCTCAAGATGCCCTGCCCTGTGGGGTTCTGTGTAATGCTTACTGTGTGTCCTGATCAACTTACACAGGTCACTCTTCCATCCTGTGTGGCACCATTGAAGCCATTAGAGGGCCTGCAGCTGGCAGCTGGAATGGCCCTGTCTCCCCCTGTGGTCCTATTGGTAGAGGTCACTCACAGTGTCTTTTGCCCAGGTGCTCCTGTGGCTATGTGTATGACTTTCTCCATCGCCACGTGTAGTCAGCAGGAAGCTTGCGAGCTGCACAGATCAACAGTGTCCACTGAGGCTTCTCCTACTAAGGGAGGAGAGGCATCCTCTCAAGCTGTCCTTCTTCTGGTGATGTCTGTGCTCTGTGGCCTCATTGTGGAGCAGCTTCCAATGCAGTAATCAGCTCTCTGGTTAACAGTGGAGGAACCAGGTTTGTCTGTCACCTGCTTCTCAGCTCTCTGCTGGAAGCTTCCCTTTGCACTGCTCGGCTTTCACCAGTGTTCTGTTCCCTAGCTGGGGGAAATAGTTCTGGTATATCTAAGGTAGAGGTCATTAATATGAAATAGGAAAATGAATGAATGCCAATGATGGATTTACTAACAGTTACAGAACATTTTCAACATGCTACATATAATGTGGTGTGCATATTAGCTTGTCTTGCATATAGATGTTACCAGGAGTCAGGCTGTTTATGGAATACACTCCTCTGTCATTTTGTTGCAGCAGATGTGCTCATCTAAGCAAGTTATTAGGGGCCTGCCATGGGCTCCCTTTTCATGACCAAGCACTGACCCCAAGAGATACAATCCTAGTTCTGGATCTAGTTCCAGACCTAGGGGTGGTGATGCTGATGTAACTTTGTACAGCTACAGAAATACTACAAAGCATGGATTTAGCTTGTGACAGAGGAACAAAGGTGTTTGGAATTTTATGTAGGGAACAAGTGATCTTATGACAAAGCATGGGGTGGTATCATGTTAGGTAACTATGACAACATTTACAAAGAAGTAAACTTAAGGAAGCAGAAACTTAAGTTTTAAAATGGCACCAGAACACAAAATGGCATTGGTTTGGTTTTCTTCTCCACATCAACTTGACAGTGAGGTTCTGTTGTGAGAAACATGTCAGTGGATGATCTCCTCCTGGTGGACACCCTGACGTCACTCACACTGACCTAGGTCAGTCCTTGGCTGTGGGCTTGTGATGCATGAGACGGCTGCAGGGCAAGCTCAGCACACTGCTCACAGCACACTTCTCTAAAAAATGTAAGTCAAAGGATTGCACTATAAGGTGGTGATTGAGAGTATTATCCATCAGCTAGCACGACAGTGCTTTATTGTCATCATCGAGTATTACTTATTACCCATAACTCTGCATTATGCTTTTAAACAACAGAAACTACACTGAAGTGTTTACCCCAGTGTGCCACACACTGACCCAGAACTTGTTACTTTCCTCCACCTTAGAGAGATTGAATGTCAGTAGGCAACGAATTTCATGGTACCTCCAAGGTTCATATAGTCCATTGTTGATGAACATGTTCTTATATGATCATAATGTGGATAAATGCTTGCTTCTTATATGGAGATGTTTATTCATGAAGTAAACCAAATAGCATCCTTACCCACACTCAGTGGGTCCACAAGAAATAAGAGCCCAGGAGTCCAAGCTGTATTATGACCTTATTCAATATAAGGATGGTTGCTGACAAGATTTTTCCATATCCAGTGGTATTCCAGATTTAGGACTTACTTTCATCTCCTGTGTCTTCACTTTTTAAAATTTCTTGGCCTCTGATAGAGATACCCAGATTCCTGGCTGGCTACCTTCTAACATTGTGTTTGGCATTAGCAATATATAGAGAGTGATCCCTTTGCTTCAGTTGGGGTCTTCCACTGAATTCCTTACAAAGAGACACTCAGCTCTGGAGCAGTCCCAGGCCAAAGCCCTGGCAGAGGGTGCTCTCGGGATGCCCTGAAATGAACAGGGAAAGGCAGGGTGGGCAGAGGAAGAATCTTGTCTTCAAATACATAGCAACAGAGGCTTGATTCAGGACTTTTCAGAATTGCTCTGTATTAGCCCAGGACCCTGGACCTTCTCTGACCCAAGAGGCCTCTGATAGGTCTGCTCCCTGTGACTGGACCTGATTCCTTGTGGTGTTCAGATGAAGAGACCTCTGCCTCTGGGGATGTGTAGGGGACATTGGCCTTACAGAGGGAATCTGGAGTGAGCCTCCAGTAGCCACACCTGGGGTAAGGGATGGCGTTTGTGTCAAGATGACGCCTCTCCTGTCTGGCTCTAGGTAGTGTTGCCTCCAGACTCCTCTCGCTCCAGTGCTCTGGGGCTGTGATGGTACCAAGGTGGGTTTAGCTCCACCCACACATGCAAGGAACAAGTTTAATGTGGCTGTTCCAGAATGAGTCTGTGTACATAGAATTTCTTCATCTTCCTACCAGATCATGTAACTTGGGTGTATACAAATGGATGGGCACATGCGTTTTATTCTATAAGCTTCCTAGCAACTCACTGCATTCCAGGAGCTTGGGTTTTCTGCAGGGACCACACTGAGTGAGTCTAGGTAGGCTGGGCAGGCTAGATGCGTCCCACAAGAGCCTGCTCTGACGCTGGCCAGATGAGTGAAGCTGCTGTGCCCCATGCTGCTTTAAGGGCAAAAAACACAAATCCTAAAGACCTTGCTGGGAAAGATGGAACACCATTCCTGCCCCCTGGCAGCCCTACATCCTTGATCAGGATGCCAGCCACTGAATCCTCATGCTGCCTCCCTCCAGGTGCCCATGGTTATGTGGCAGAGCTGCTGCTCACTGGAGTGAGAGAAATCAGCCCTTAGGAGAGGTGTGCGGTGAGGTGATTGCCACCACCAAGCAGTGGGGTTTGCTCCCAATGCCTGGAGATTCTCTTTGCTCTTAGGAATACCAGCCTGGGGATGGCTCTGCTTTGAAGTCACATATAAGTGCAGATGTCTGAGAAGTAGGCCTTTACAGCATTTATAAATCAATCTTCTGTGTAATTTTTGGACTCTGGCAGTCAAGTTTCAGTGTTTCACATATACAGTCCTCCACAGTTATCTGCATCCTGGGTACACCAGAGGCCCCCAGGATGTGATTCAAAAAGCCAAATGCAGATGAACAAGTTTGTCTATACTTTAATTGTAGAAGTTACAGAAAGAACAATTTATTTAAAAAGATCAGGGAGGGCTGGCGATATAGCTCAGCAGACTAACTGCTTGCTTAGGTAAGTAAGCACAGGGGCCAGGGTTTGATCCCTGGCACCATGTGCCACACCAGCCCCACTCCTGGGCACGCTGAACCGGTGATGACATTTGGGCATGGTGTTGCATGCCTGTAATCCCAGCACTAGGGAGGCAGAAATCAGGAGGATCACTGAGTCTGTACTGCATAGTGAGACCCTGCACAGACCCACCCATCCACCCACCCACACCCACACTCCTCCCCCACACAAACCACCTTAAAAAGATCAGGGAGATAATTTAGACCATCATACTGTATAAAATGTACATACAAAAGAAGAAATAAAAGTGGAAAGGTATAACACATCTAAATGGAAATCAAGAACTTAAGGATTAAACAATGAAGAGACAGTAGGCAGAAAAGTTAGGAAACATGGCAAGGGAAAAACCATGTACTTATATACAGAGGATGAATTAGACCATAGTCCTAAGAACCTCCAAAAGGTTTTTGACTTTGAGGATAGCAATGTGTGATACTAAAACTATGCTTGCAATGCCTGTCATTCTGGTCTTTTAGATGTGTGCTGCTTCGAATGTCATTTCAATTATTGCTATACTCTCTGGTAAATGTTTGTTTTATAAAAACAAAAAAAGTAATAAAAGAGAATAGAGACAAGGAAAATTCCATAGGATTGACCTGCTACAATTTTGTGTATGATTAGACTGCTATGTAAATGTGCAACTGTTTTTGTTTTATCACATTCTATAAGGATTTATTAGAATATCAATGATTTATGGAAAATACCAGTTCCATGTTAAGTCTATGGCATTGGATATTCAGAAAGACAGTGATGTTAAACTCAAATACTTGTGTTATATAGTAATAGCATCACTAAGTTTCTCTTTTGGAGGGTTAACAACTTAAGTTTGCAGTACAAAAATTAGAGAAAAAGAAAAGCTACAAGGATAGCAAATATTTTGTCCCTAACCCTTCAAGGTCTATGAGGTCTCTGAACAAAAGAGAACCTGTACTGTAACATCATGTAACTCAGTGGTGTCCCAAATTTTCTGTTCAAGGAGATTATGGGGCCACAGAAGAAAGGGATAAATGAGGTATTGTGTGACTAAGGAGAGTCACCTAGAGAGAAAACATTCTCTCAGGCCTTCACAGAGAGCAAATTGGTGAAGCAATGGCTGTGACTCATCCAGACCGCTGACACTGATAAAAGGTCTACAAAATGTTGTACATGGTTTCAAGGTAAATCCTTGGGATTTAACTGACCTTGTCAGATACAAAAGTTACATGTTTTGTGATATAGATCTTGCTTTAACTTGGGCTTAATGATCCAGCCAAAAAGTTTAACCATGAGGCATAAAAAGTAAAGCCAGATTAGTATGCTGAGCTGTAAAAGACTCAAGTCAACAGCTTCTGATGTTGCCAGTTCTGCTGATAACTCACTACTACTATAGAATATTGGACTATACATACAACTACTTTCTCTTAGCTCAATGAAAAGAAATATTTGTACCAATAGTTTTTAGAAAAGTTATCATGTCTGCATCTTGTACTCTGAACAACTACTATGAAGACAACAATATGCATTGTATTAATTATTATGGTTGTTCTACTAATGTGTTGAAACTGTCTCATTGTTATTTCCTATTAAGAATAATAAAATTATAAAAAATAAACAAAATAAAATATACATCCACTAGTATGTGTGCACTGAAGTATTCAATTCTGTATAAAAGTGAAGCATGTGTGGAATATAGGGTTACATGAGTGAGGCAGAATCTGTAACAGCAGCACATTTTATGTGTGTGCATTTTGACATAAAATAAGGGAAGGCATGTAGGTTGGTGAACCAGAAGAAAAAATATAAACTAAAGTGAAAATCAGAACCCAGAAACTGTAGGCTAGTGTAATTGTGTGATGCCACGTCAAAGTTCTCCTTATGTTTTTACCAATTCCCAACAAAAACTGTGCTGTTGATTTGACATTCCACTTTCTGACAACCAATTGTGCTTTTAGAATATAATCTTTATTTTAGTATTTAAAAAATTGTGGCTAGTTTCATTGAAGGTTAGGTCTGACTGCATCTATAACCGGAGCATTGGAACCTAGCAACTGGCTATGTCCGTGGGTTCCCTGTAGCTCTCTATGGAAGGCCATTGGAAGTCAGACTCTGGGCTCCAAGTGAGGGTGTGGCCATCAGAGAATAATTTCAGTGAGGTGTATGTGCTAGTGGGAAAGAGAGACCATCAGTGAATTAGAAATACAGAATATAAAGTCCAGCTGGGGTCAGCTCTATGGGGACAGAACCAGGTATGAGACATATAGCTAACATTATTAAATTATCAAGAGTGAAGATAGAAGATAACTTATCCCATCCTCTCAGTCCATAGTATTTGGAACAACTTGGAATCTGCTCATGGGATAGAAACCCCGGGGTGTTTCCCAGAATGCCCCTTGCATATTTCCTAGGATACACCCCACCCAGGCCAGGCAAATGCAACTGCTCCTACAGATAGTTTCCCTCACCATCTTTTGTGTTGTCTTTCTACAGTTTTCAGTGAAGAACCACACTCCAGCCTCTACTTCGTCAATGCATCTCTGCAAGAGGTAGTGTTCGCAAGTACCTCGGGGACGCTGGTGCCCTGCCCGGCTGCAGGCATCCCTCCTGTGACTCTCAGATGGTACCTAGCGACGGGCGAGGAGATCTACGATGTCCCCGGGATCCGCCACGTCCACCCCAACGGCACTCTCCAGATCTTCCCCTTCCCCCCATCCAGCTTCAGCACCTTAATCCATGATAATACTTACTATTGCACAGCGGAAAATCCTTCAGGGAAAATTAGAAGTCAGGATGTCCACATCAAGGCTGGTGAGCGCTTCCCTCTGTCTTTTGGGGATGGCGGTGGGGGAGGGATGACGGCAAACACACTGTCCCTGCCCACAACCAAGGAGAAGTGACCATCCATTCACCTTGGCACTGCTGATGCATTCTGTGCAGAGGCAGTGTCTCTGTGCCAGATTTCCAAGTTCCTTGCAGTATAGGAACCAAAACTTTGGAGTCACACTGGTAAGCCATTGGATCATTCTGAACTGCATCCCAACCTCATTATATTTCCATGAAGGTATCCATGGACTCAAGTGTTCTCCCATCCTAGTGTATTTGTCTCCCCTGAGCCCATCTCGGGGAGGAGACAAGGACAATAAAAGACAGGTGTGTGGGTTGGAATGAAAGGATAGCATCGGTGTGTAATGGGAACAGAAGCAACCCAATACCCTTGTAAAATGAAAAGGCCATGTTGGCATTTTTGACTGTACCATATATTGCTGAATTATGTTCCTTTAACAACATCTTGTGATGTTTTCAAGCCTGTCACTGATGCAAGTCAGCACAGAAAGGCAGTCTAAGACAGACAGACCTCAAAGGCCATATCCACAGCTGGCTTCTGTTAGCAAAGAGCACTTTAAGGTTTTTGAGCCTTGCTTCAAATCCTTGGGTTGGCTGACATAATGCAGGGAAGAGATTGTGACTTTGTTGTTTTGTTACCCACTGGCTGGAGACCGTGTAAGGAGCACTGCAGCCACCATGGAAGAGTCAGGGGAAGACTTTATGTGGGCAAAATCTGAGATGCTCCTGGATTCCCACATATGAACTCTCTGATAGAAGCAATCAAACATTAGACTATGACTCATTTTATCAGCTCCTCATTTTCCCAACTGTATTTGATCTCCATGACATACTCATGAATTCCTCAACCTGTCTCAGAATGTGAACCTGAAATTTCAAACAGCTCCACCTGTATGTATTAATTCATTATTTCTGTCTGGGGTTTCTTGTCAGATAAAGGATCTTTATGCTTACCCCTCTCTTAAGTGCTGTTTTCTGAATTTGTCATAGAACTGTTTTGGCATGACATCGAAAGTTTTTCAGGGATGGGGGTTACATCAGCATGACTGACATGGATGCCACCCACTCCTGCACAACTGTGCCACAGTTCTACTGAGGCCCTGCAGAGAACAAGGCTGGCACAGGCACACACACATGCACACACACACGTACCCCATCCGCCCCACACCATTGCTATATTGGTGTGATCACATAAGACGGACATTCCTATTGCCCAGATGAGATTTTTTTTTAATCTTATTTTGCTTCCTATCTGAGCACATTATGGTCACAATAATCATGTCTTTGATTTATTTATTTAGTTCTGCGAATTGAGCCCATGGCCTTGTGCCTGCTAAGCACGTGATCTGCCAGTGAGCCATACTTTTGCCCTCCAGTCATCTTTTAAATTACTTATAAAATAATTGAAAACCTGTGTGTGTTGATATAGACACCAGAGCAGGGCTGAGTGGCTCTCAGAAGGGCAGGCAGGGACACACAGTTGACTGTGACAGTGAAGTACAGGTTGGAGCCAAGGGAGCCCATGGCATGGGGTTCCCTCCTGAGGGCCAGCTCTTCCCAGCTGTCCTGCTTGGTCAACAGAGGGTTGACCTGGGCAATTCACTGCACCATAGCCTCTCCTTTGGGAGCATAAAAGAATTATTTTTCTCATTAGTTTTTGCTAATTTTGACCTAGATCTGGGTGCAACAGCAGATGGAGTTTGATCATGGTGACTTATTAATCACTGATCCTGGTTCTAGTCTAAGTCCTTCCTTGCCTCTTGGGTTCCAAAGGCTGGGGTGCTCATGGGCCCCATGACACAGGATGCCCCTTGCCCAGGCTACAGGTGTCAAGCAGCAATCACAGTGTGACAGGGTGACACAGAATGAATGTCCAAGGAAAGCTTTCTCTTTGTACCGTGTGGCTAGGACTTCTGCCTGTGGCCAGGTGGTGGAGCAGGTGCCTGTTATCTGAAGCAACCCCAAGCTAAATAAAATGTCCTAAAGCCAAAGTGTAGGAAACAACAGAGTCAAGGCCAGGCCTCAGGAACATTGTCATGAGGAAGCTGGAGGTGACGGAGGAGTCAGCCCTGTGACTGTGCCATTTTGCCTGCTTCCATTTCTGGAGATAAGATCAATCTGCACTTGGCTGTGTGCAGTAGGCTTGTCCCTAAGTGCCCAGTGGGGCAGCAAAGTGGTGATCACTATGGGCCTGAATAAAGATGGGGTGTCGTGCTCTGACCTCACTGTGGCAAGGCTCCTCCAGCACGCTGCTAAACACAGCCTGGGCTTCCCTCTTCCCTGTCTGTGTCCTCCTGGTGCCCATGCATAGCAAGACTTCTGTTGAATCATCCCGCCAGCCAGATAGGTAAGCAATTCCTCCACCCCCACCCCTACCCCCTTTGATGTGTAGCTGTTAGGCAGCCCTTTGGCAAGCATCCTGAAGACCAGTTTGGCAGGGATCCCTCTACCCTTGATATCTCTTTACTCAATCTCTATCCTTTCATAAAAAATTGTGGCATCTCCAGAAATGTAAGCTGGCAGAGTGGCGCAGGGACAGTGCTGGCTCTGACACCTCCAGCTTCCCCATGATCACCTTCCTTCATGCCTGAGGCCAGGCCTTGACTCTATTGTTTGCTATACTTCGCCCTTTGGGACTTTTTCTTTGTTTGGCTTGGGGTTGCTTCAGATGAAAGGCGCCTGCTCCTCTACCTGGCCACAGGCAGAAGTCCTGGCCACATGGTATAAGGAAGAAGTCCTTGCTAGGAGAGTGGATGCACCTGGAGACCTTAATTTTAAGTGAAATAAATCAGACACACAAACTTAAATGTCACATAGTCTCTTTTATATGAGAAACCCAAAGTATGAAGAACAATCGAAAAGAAAGGTAGGTAATAGGAAGTAGAGGTGGACCTTGCTCAAGTAGAAAGGGATCAGAATATGGAAGGGGAAGAAGGAGAGGGAAGGAGATGAGGAGAACTCAAGCGTGTTCTGTGTGGGTGCCAGTGAATGTTATGTACTGCACAGCAGACTAATAGAAAGAAAATAAAAAGCAGCAAAGACTTTAGATTCACTTAAGAATAATTTTTCTGCTTAAAGGATAGGTCTTAACTATGAGAAAGCAAGTAACAAACAAAGGAATTATTTCCTAAACATAAAAAAATGACCATTAAAAAAAAGGTCTTGTGACAAGCATAGACATGAATTTATGACAGCAGGATCAGTAATGTCTAGTATGAAGACATAAAAATATAATTTTGTGAGACTCAGAATATGTGAACTTGTGTGTGATCACCTGACTGCACTGAAGATGAGTTACAGATATACCATAAAGGCTGAGGCAGTTATTAAACCATCCAGACTTAGACCTACTGAGCCAACAAAGGATTAAAAAATAATCATTAAAAGATAATCCCAAATCAAGAAGAAAGAAGGAAAAGTGGGGCGGGGGAATCCCTAGTAATGGATATAGAAATCAAATAGAAAAATGATAGCATTAGACTCAAGGATGACCAGTATTCATGTTATATTGTAAAGGTTCAATCTATCTAAATTACAAGCCAGAGAGTGCCAGATCACATTCAATGCTGCTTAAAAGAACTAGTGGGGTATTAGTCAGTTTTCCATTTCTGTGCCAAAATATATGGGGCTGTATATTTTTAAAGATATTTGTAGAGCTTGCATTTTTAGACACTGCTTCTGTTCTGTCTCCACTGAGGTTCTGCTGAGCAGAGTCACAGTGTGGCTGGGAAGTGGAAAGTGTAATGGTCACGTGCAGGACTGACATGCTGAGACAGGAAGCCAGGGAGACTGAGAGCCAGGCCTCGCCTAACAACCCAATCTCCTGGGAACTAACAGGGCTCCCATGAGACCTACATCAATCCCTTTCAAGGGTAGCACCTCAGTGACCCAGCCACCTGCACCCAGGCTCTCCCTTTCAAAGGGTTCACCATGTCCCAAAATTCACACATGAGGGACCATACTTCCAGTACACAGACCTCTACAGTCCATTTGGGCCATACCTAAACCATGAGGAAAGATGTACCATATTCATGAAATCTCATCAGCCTTATCATGGTAAACACTGTCACAGAGAAAGAGAGAGAGAGAGAGAGAGAGAGAGAGAGAGAGAGAGAGAGAGAATACTGCATATCAAAGGATATTACTAGGGACAGAGAGGTATAAGATACCAGTTAATTAACAGGACATGACCATTCTAAATGTTTGTGCACCTAATCATAGAATTTTAAAATGCATAATATACAAATCAGAAAGCTGCAGTGAGAGACAAATCAAAACACCAGGTGCACTGGCACACACAGGTCTGGCACGTCCACTGGGAATGCCTAGGGAGAGCAGCTGGGCCCTTTCCCTCCTGCCTCAGCCTCCCTGACTGCTGGAATTGCAGGTGCGTACCACTATACTCAGCTGTGAAGGATATTTTTACTGCTTTCAAAGATTATCAGGAAAGGTTATCTTTTTTTAAACCTTATTTTATAGTCAGAAAATTCTTCCCCAGTCCTCGTAGGGCTGAGAACGGCTTCCTGTCAGTGGAACTTCTGAGAAGCCACTCTCTGTCTGGAAGCCCCTTCCCCTGCCTGATGGTTTTATGGGGTGGTCAAGGGGCTTCAGTTGCATGCTTGCCTTTGGAGTGCACAGTGGTGTAATGTTACTGGGGCAGTGAGAGGTGGGAAACCCAGGTTTCTAGAGGTTTTCCTAATAAATTGGTCATGTAATTACTCCACATGTACGGTACACATGTTGCAGGAGATGAGCCTAGACAGAGGCTGATAGGTTCTCTTCCTGCCCTGCAGTTTTACGGGAGCCCTATACAGTCCGTGTGGAGGACCAGAAAACCATGAGAGGCAATGTTGCAGTCTTCAAGTGCATTATCCCCTCCTCGGTGGAGGCGTACATCACTGTCGTCTCATGGGAGAAAGACACTGTTTCACTCGTCTCAGGTAGGCCGTGATCCACAGGTGTGATTGAGAGGTCCATGTCAAGGATGCACCCTGACCAGGTCAGGGCTGTGTGCATGCATTTGGTGCTGGGGTCGATGCCCTGCTCCTTGTCCATGTGGTGTAAGTGCTTTGTGCTGGTTTACAGGAGCCTGGGGTAGCAATCTGCGGTGGATCCATGCTGGACAGAAATGACTTACTTGGGCTCCAAGTGTCACTGTGATGCTACTTTTAAGAGAAAATGCAGTTTTAGGTCTGCTTTTTCAAGTAGACTCTAGAAGCATTGTGACTGGGAAACCCCTCAGTCTTCTGTGTGCTGTTGCTATTTGGAAACCAAAATCTGTGAAATACAAACCTTGCCTTCACACATTTTTGGTATCTGATCCTGGACTGGTGTGTTCTATGAAGAACATATATTTAGAACTAAGATGCATATTTGTGTATGAAAACCATCTTAGCATGTATTTGGTGGGGAAAAATGAAGCAACAGAAACTGGGGCTCTGAGCCATTGTGGCTTTGCCATTGTCGGTGGTGCCTGAGTTGATCTCTTGCCCCGAGCTGTCTGCTGGGAAAGGCCACAGCCATGCAGCACTCACTAGGTTTTCCTATGTTACTTCTCCAGGGACAGCAGCTCTTGGCATGTTTAACCATGACTGTCTGCTTCTGGAAAGGAATTATGATGCACACACTCCAGTCCAAAGCACATAAACCATTGCATTTGTGTGTGGGTTATTATAAACTTAGACACAAGTGCACACACACATATGCACTTTGATGTGATTCCTGACTAATGCCAACAATTTATCAGTTTATGGTGAGAATGTAGAACTCAGGGCTCACAAAAAGACGCTCTGTTGCTGTTGCTCAGACTAGCTAGAGTATGGTGACTACATCCAAAAGGCACGCAGCAGATTCAAGGCCCAATGGGAACGCTCGTTCTTATGATTCACTGTGGGAATGCAGGGTGCAATGGAAGTTTATAGCTTTTCTTAATACCAACCATCTTTACATGCATTCAGAGACCCTCACATGTCAGGGAACAATGAATTTTTGCTCTTATGTTGGCTCATCTGCATAGTTTGTTAACTTTAGGCACTGAAAGATGCAAAGTTTGAGAACTGAAATATGATTGCTGCACTCAGAATAGAGCTTCCTGAGTATACTTTTATTTGCTAATTTACATGTTTTAAAGTCTTATTTTCTTCTGTGGGTTCTTTCAGTTTTTTAATGGCAGATAGAGATATTTGATGACAGTCACTTTGCTGGGCCTTAGTCAGAGGGAAGGGCTGTCACATTGCCACAGTAAGGTGTAAGGGCAGGACACAGCTGGTACTGTAGTCTCCACATGCCCAGGCCTCGGCTGGTGGCTGCTCTGACCCTGTGTCTGGCTGCCAGTCTCAGGCCTTCCCTGGCAGAGGAGGTGCACATGGAGAGGCACTCCCCTCGCAGGTGGCAGGTGTTCTTTTTTAATGTTACAGTGGTGCCTCGGTTCCTGAAGTGCATTCTCTCCATGACTCTGGTCACAAACTGAGTTGAGTGAGAACCTAATTAAATCTAATGGTTAGATGCAGCATTAACTTCATGGAGAATTTGATTCCATTCTCATCCAGTTTTGTTTGCAACCAGAATCATGGAGAGAATTACGTTTATGAAACAAGACACTGCTGTGATTCAAGATGGGTTGCACAGCCAGGGTGGACTGGACTGGGGCTCGTGCTTAAAGGAGAGAATAACAGGAGATCTGTGTGGGAGAGAAAAGCTTCCACTGGGGGGGCCTCTCCGTGATGTTATGCAAGTGTTGTTATTTCCTGGACACCTTTAATTGGTATGCAAGCTTCACTTTTCTGTGGTCTATGTGAACAGACTCATTTTTCCTCCAAAGGGAACCTAACCAAATGGGTGAGGACACTCACACATAGATAGTGAGCATCTGCAGGCTAGCAGGATGCAGGGCTTGTGTCTTGGTGACAGGGACCTGCCCTCTGGCCTTCTGATGCACAAGTATTTTTTTTCTTCTTCAGGACTCTGTCAGTAGGCTCCTTTGTTCCTCTTTATATAGCCATTTGGAGAGATAGATGGGCAAACAGACTCAGGTAGCTCAGCCTAAAGATCTTGTAGTTAAAGTGATTTTGCAGGTAACAACAGGATCTCAAAGTTATGTGAGGATCCACAAGGAGAAGGAGAAAATCAAGACGCTGTTGCTAACAATGGCCCTGGGTGCAGCCCAGCTCACACTCATGGCAAATGCCTGGGATGGAGACCACACAGTCACAGGGTGGCAGGGTGGGGGAGTAGGGGGTGGGATGGTGAATGCGAACAATTGTAATCAATAGGCCAGTTTCTGATAGTTGTGTGTCAGACTTTTGTGTTTCTCTGGAGGTCAGCATAAGGTACACAAAGGTGATGGCAGAATCAGGGTGGACCTGAGGAGGCCTGGGGGACCTCCTCCCTGGAGTTGCAGGGGCTGCATGCTGGAGGAAGCCTTGGGGTGCTGGAGTGCAGGGCAGAGCTTGTATAGCCCAAGTCCAGACCTGAATGAATGCTGGGCTTCAGGAAAGGTGTGTGGAGTGCCGCATGCATAGGTGATCTGTGACAATGAGTTTATCTCTGCTGCAAGTCCATGGGCCAATTCAGCTCCAGCCCTTGGCAGGGCCAGCCCCCACTTCCTTCCTCCTGAACCATCCAGACACTGGGTTGTGGTGAGTCTGGCTGATGAACTTGACCTGGGAAACCTTGCTCCTCTGAGTAGATCTCTCTCTGTAGCAACTGCTTCTCCTGATGGAGACAAGGGATGAACTAAAGCAGCTATGAGACGCAGCCCCTATGGGCTTCTCCCTGCAGGGTGTGAGACCAAAGTGGGGCTACTGGCCATTGGGACAGGGCACTGAAGGACACTGCCAGCTATGGGTGTGACTGTGATGGGGCCAAGGGCTGCCTGCTCCACGTGCAAGCCCTTATTACTTGGTAGTTCTGGGGTGCTGGGCCAGCAGAGTTTGAGGGAACCTTAGAGAGCCCTGGCTGCTTCTGTTGGGTGAGCACTAGGACAGGCACACCCCAGCTCAGGAGCTCATTGGAAGTTTTACCTAGGAGAGAGGGCTATATATCTTGTCTAAATTCTTCCGTGTCAATGTCAATTTAACATTTCTTCCCATAAAAAGAAACAAAATGGGTTCTGTCATTCCCTCAGAGGAAGGAAGGTCTTGATGTCCAGTGCTACATGGTTGTCTGCTTGTCTCATGCCCCGGGCAGTGGGACCATGCCTGTCACCTTTATTCTCCAGCCTTATAGGGTCACAGAGAGCAGGGCTCCAAGAGGCACACAGGACTGGCACAGCATGTACCTCTGAGTTTTCAGTGACTTACTATCTTCTTACCTCACTGATGAACATTAGGCTTCATGATGCCTTTGTCTTTCCTCAGCCCACGTCATAATAAAAGTGTCTTCAATGTCAAAATATGGATGTACCCTGGTTAAAAAACAAAAAACAAACAAACAAAAAAAAACCCCAGCAATTTTTGATCCTGAGCTTGAGGGATGCTGCTGAATTGAGAGTGGTCAGATGCTATCATGCAGAAGGACAATGAGGGCACTGCTGCTCCGGCTCCGCTGGCTGCCAGGGTGAATCACTTCCAGGCTAAGGAAGTGGCAAGGTGTGAGCCCAGCATTCATCTCTGCTCCTCCTGATAAAATTGTGAGCCTCTCACCGGGGGTTCAGCTACATTAACATCAAAGACACAGCCCAAGGAGAACTGGATTTGAAAGATGGAAAAAGCAAACACTATTACTGTTCCCTGAGAAACCACCCCCCTCCTCAGCAGCCGCTGTGTTAACTGCTTCAGTGTTTCCTTTCTGAGCACCTCCAATGGTAATCACGCCGGGCAGATTTTATCTCCCAGCATCTCTGAGTTCAAGTCTGAGGGTGATTGTCTGCTTTCTGTGTTTTGAGTAAAGCAGAGCAATTTTCTGCCCACATTGAGTATCAGAGGATATCTGCCTCACCCGTAGCAAGGAAGTATCAGCCTTGGTGTGGGGTATCTGCTGGGTTTGGGTCTGGGCACCCTAGATAGCACAGTGCCTGGGGCCCCAGGGCTGGCTGCTGTGCTGTCATTGTCACTAGCAGGGCTGGGCTGGCAGAGTGTGCAGGTGCTGAGGATGTGGCCTGGATCAGTATGGGGTTCCCTGAAGTAAGGGGTTGTGCATGAGAGTCTGCGTGCTACCTGCCAAGCTCCCACCAGAAGTGGTGCTCAGCATGACACGGTCACTCAGATGGACAGACAGATGGCCAGCTTCCGGAGGGCCTGTACTCCCAGCAAGAGCGGCAGGATGCTTCCCCAGTCCCCACTTCTCACAGCAGTCAGGAGCCCCCCTGCATGCTGGCTTTTGTAAGGACAGCTGCTCAGAGCAGTCACGTGAGCCCTTTGCAGTGCACTGTGCTGCTTCCATGGTGGTGACTTAAGTTTCTCTTCGGGTCTCAACCCTCCTTTGGGGTTTCCCATCATTGCACTGCAGTAGGTGGGGAATTGAGATGGCCTGATTTTTTTTTTTTTTTCTATATTTAGGACAGTGTCTACAGGGTCTACAGGGTCTCACTAAATAGATTGGACTTGTGGTAATTCTCCTGCTTTCAGCCTCCCAAAGTGCTGGGATTACAGGCATGTGCCACCAGGCCCAGTCTCAATTGCTGTCTCAGCATGCCCTGGGGCTGGGGTCGGCATGGCATGCCAGGGATCAAACCCTGGCTGCAACGGCTCTGCCTAAGCAGGCACTTTAGTCTGCGGAGCTATCAGGCTGGCCCGAGATGGCCTGCTTTTGAGCATCTCTGTCACCTGGCATGCAGAGGGTCCTGGCCACAGAGAGTGCTTGTCACAGAATGCTTTGATGCCTTGCACTGCGCTGAGCATCTTTCTTTGCTCCATCTTGGCCTAAATGCCACATCTCTGCCCTCTCGTTCATCTGTGAGTTTCCATTGTGGGGAAGAAGAGTGGCCAGGATCATTCATGGTGCAGTACCAGGGAGCAGCATCCTGACACGGTGTGGTCTCAGTGTTCATTGCCCCTAAGCTAAAGTCACATGTCAGAGATCAGGACTTCCCATGTAAGTTGGCACAGAATCAGAAAAGAGGGCTCTGCATTTAGACTCTGAATAGCTTCCTGGATCCACAGGTCATCATTGGTGCGGTAGGGACCAGAGACAACGTGGGCTGTGCAGGCTCCCAGAGCTGCGGCCTTGCTCCTGGCTGGACTCAGTGGAAGACAGTCCAGTCCCTTCAGTGGGAGGAGGTGATGGCGGGGCTCCAGCAGGTCAGAAGGTGCAGGCAGTCTGGGATTGAGCCTACACTGCAGGATGGGGGAGTCGTTCGGCCTGCCTCTTCCTCTGGCCAATGAGCATTCCAAGTCAGGCACCTGGCACTTGTGCAGAGTGTTTATTGCTCCTGTGGGTTCTTGAGATGCCCACTCCCCCTCTGTGTTGCCAAAAGTGTCCCCAGCTTTTCTTTGGGGCCTCAGGATCAATTTTCTTTGGCAGGGTCTGAGAGCAGCTCTCAGAAGCCTTTTTTCACATCATGTTCCACTCTCAGAAGAGGACCCTTTCTTTCGGCTCCACCTTACACCTATTCTGGAGTCCCTAACCCCTGCTGACCTTGGCAGAGACCCCATTCCATCAATTCAGAGATACCATCTCTGCCATCATCTCTGGAGGAATGACTGTTTCCTGTGACTCAAGGGATTTTACTGGTAGGCTTTTAAGAGAACTGACCATCCCACTGTTACCCTCACCCTGGTGATCCTTGCCCTATGCCTTCTGGCATTTACCTCATCAGGATCACCTGAAACTACCAATGTCCAGTCCCAACGCTGTTGACCTCTTGGTTTGGTTTCTCCATATCATGGACACTGCTGGCCTGGCTACTCTGTCCCTTGCTGTAGCATTCAACACTGGCTGCTAAATGAAGCACCGGCCTTAGGAACAGCAGCCCAAGCGCCCCCTGCACAGGGCTGAGAACTGAAGTCTGCAGTCAGGATGCCAGTGCAGTCAGGCTCTGGCCAGTACCCTTACTGGTTTGCAGGTGACTGCCTTTCTTCTAGCTGTGAGTTCCATGGCTCCATCTTCTTTGCCTCTGCTTATTGGGACCCAGATCCTATTGGAGTTGGGTGCATCTTCATGACTTCAGAAACCTGGTTCTGACCACAGCTGAGTCAGGTAAGGACTTCAACACAGCACTTTGAGTCAGTCAGGGCTGTGTCAAGAATACCTACGTGGTGTCTACCAAGTCTCTAGGCCTGAATAAACCCTAGTCACCCTGCTGTTGGAGCTTTTCCACAGCATCTCTTTCCTACAGTTGAGATTTTCTTCTCCAGTAAGAAATGCAAGCTGACCTCAAATGCAGGGTGAGCTTCTCTCTCTCTCTCTCTCTCTCTCTCTCTCTCTCTCTCTCTCTCTCTCTCAGTCACTCCTGCTACCTTCTGGATTATCCATGCTTTGTGCAAAGTGAGACTGGCTTCTGTCCTCACTGCCACCTGCTGCCCCTGACAGACCACACCCAACACAGCTGTCAGAAGTTCCATGGCCAGAAGAGAACTTTCCTGTGCATGACTCTTGTTTTACAGAGGATATATGTATGCATTCCTAGGACTACAAGGACTCAAGGACCCCAGTGCACTCTCACAGCTGCACCCTAGCACTCCTGGGTTTGCAGAGTGGCCATTCTATTAATCTCTGCTTTCCCTGTCCAGGGGTATTTTTGGGTCCTACTCCAGAGTGACATTCTCTTAAGTCATCCCATCTGTAGTTTCTCAGTGTCCAAGTGAGGTCATATTGTAGGTGCCAGGATGGACATCCACTGGAGGACTGAATGCTGTCCAATCCACTACAGTGACAAATGCTGCCCACTTTTTTAATCTTTTCTCACATATCAGACATTTCATCTCCCACATGCTATGGAGTGGACATCCAATAAATTTGTATTATTAAATATGATCCTTGGACAAAAATAACTATTGAAGGGAAAGACACAAAAGTAGCAAGAAGGGTCCATGCTCAAGTGCCCTTAGTGTTCTTTGGTCTTATTCCCACCTGGTAGAACTCTAGTTTGAAGCTGCATCATGATCTATCTCTGTCTGTCTGTCTGTCTGTCTGTCTGTCTGTCTGTCTGTCTGTCTCTCTCTCTCTCTCTCTCTCTCTCTCTCTCTCTGTCTCTCAGATGTGTGTGCCCACCTAGGGTCAGACCAGGCTGCGGACAGCATGGGGACAGGGTCAGGACAGGTAAGGGCCAGGCACTAGGGATGGTGGCAGGCAGCGGGGCCTGCCTTGTCAGCTCATGTGCGTGGATGCATGCTTTCTGAATCTAAATGCTGCACCTTGTAGAGCTTGCATGTTGCACAGAAACCTCTCACATTTTCAGGGTGCACAGACATCACCATGCATGATGTAGGTGAAGCAGTTCCTGGGGACACCTGACACATGTGTTTGTAAAGGTCAGCACATTCAGCAGGGTAGGTTCTTCATCATCTCAGTCCTCTGTTCTTTTCTTCCAAAGGAAAATGTGTGTGTGTGTGTGTGTGTGTGTGTGTGTGTATGTGTGTGTGTGTCTGTCTGTCTGTCTGTCTTCTGTCTGTCTGTGTTTGGGGGAAATTATTAATAGAAAAAAAAATAGCCTTATTAAATGAATGATCTGAAAATACAGGTCATAAAATTTTATTCTCCAGGGCTGGTGTGATAGCTCAGCAGACTAAATGCCTGCTTAGGCAAGCACAGGGACCAGGGCTTGATCCCTGGCACCACATGCTGTGCCAGCCCTGTCCTGGGCACACTGAGTTGACTACTGAGTCTGGGCATGGTGGTGCAAGCCTGTATCACTAAGAGTCCGAACTGTGTAGTGCGACCTTGTACCAAATACACAAATTAAAAAAAAAAATTCTCCAGAATCAATTGCAGATTTGCTGAGGTTTCACAGGACAACAGTCATTATGTTTTAAGCTCCTAGGGCTGAGTCCCGCTTGGAAAGCTGTGCCAGACATCCATGGTGCACAGAAACGATAGCGGGGAGAAGTCTGCAGGACATTTGGGGTCCATTCATAGCGTGCAGAGGTAGGGGTGAGGCTGAGTGCTGCCCATCCAGAATTCGACAAGTACTTGACAACATCCATCTCTGCAGCAGTGCACAAGCAGAATGCTCCACTAGGGAAACTAAGACACCAGCATGGTCGGGAAGCAAGGCCATGGTTCATGTCACCTTCCAAATCTCCTACTTGGGACATATGCTCTTCTGCAGGTGGGTTCATACCTTTAATGGTGCCAAATCTCAAGATAGGATTTGAGCCCAGAGAGGCCTGTCTTTGGGTTCTAAGTTCACAGCTGTGAGACTGCTCATAGTTACCAGCTTCTCTGTGGAACTAGGTGCTGTGTTTCATTAAGATTAAAAATGTTCAACCTGTGAGCCAGGCCAAACAAGATACTCTAGGAGTGACACATGGCCATCAGCTTTTGGTCTTTGCTATGCCTGCCTGGGAATAGACACTGGCAGGGACCCAGACATGGGTGTCACAGTGCACAGTTCAGGTTCAAGTCTGCCAAGCCACGTGACCTGGCTGAATCACATGGCCTGCTGCACCATTTTTAACTAAGATTTAATGATGAGAACCCTGTGAACATGCTTAGTTATCATCATGGAGAACAAAGAGGGCCTCTAACTATAACATTGTTCATGGTTGTGATGTGCTTTTTTAAAATAAAATTTTAGATGTTTATAAAAAAAGTAAAGATGGCACAGTAGTAACAGTAGCATCAGAGAGATTTCACAAGAATTAGGTGAGTTAATATATGTAAAGAACTTCATGGCTCTGGACATAAACACTGGCTTGCCATGGTTGTCACTGTTGCATTCTCTCTAACTCGATGCTCCTCCAGAGCCTACACGGGCTGCCATGCTTACAAGCCCCATGAACAGTGCCTGTGGGGTGCTTGGCAGAAGGGAAAAGCCAAAACAATTTCCCTGGAGAAGAGCTGCCAAAACTCCAGGGACGCTGAAGAAGTGTGGGTGAGTAGCCCCGAATCCTGCAGTTTCACTTTGAAAGCATTGGAATGCCATTAGGTGGACAGTCTGTGGGTCTTATTACAATTACTGGCAGCTGTTTACTAAATCTTTAAGGAGAAGTTGGATGATATAAAGTGAAACAAAATGTTCTTATTTGCCTTCTCCATGATGAGTAAACCACAGTACACAGTAGCGGGAAAGCTCTGTTCTGCTCTGCAGTATTGTTCATGCATTTGGGTTATTTATTCAGCAGCTAGCAGAGGCAGACGGCACATCAGATGGGCTATGTCAGATGACTCCATGACAGCACCACTGAGCAGTTACTGTCGCCAGTGTCTATTTATAGCTGAGGAAACTGAGGCCTGAGCTGTAGAAACTGACCCAAATTTTGCAAATCTGTCTGTCTGCAATATAGGCATTGTACTTTGTTTTGAGTAGAATCTTTAGTGTCATATACTGGGCAAATGCATAAGAACAACAGATCTTGTCAGGGGAAGGACATGTCACTTGTAATAGCCAAAACTATTAAAAGTAGTAACCTTTTCTGGGGGAGGGGTTCAACCCACCCTGAGGGCAGGGCTGGTGCAGCATGTGGTGCCAAGGATTGAACTGTGGTTCCCTGTGCTTGCTTAGGCTTGCCTAAGCAGGCGCTTTAGACCACTGAGCTGTCTTGCTGGCCTCTAAAAGTAGTAACTTATTTAAAGAAAATAAATAAATAAATAAACAAACTAACTAAAAAAGCCTTTTGAAATATAGAATACAGCTTAACTTCACGTTTTGGATATTAGATATATGTAGGGCATTTCATCATAGTTTGAGGGCAGCATGATTAATATTTTAGAAAAAAGTATTATATAAACAGAGAATAAAATCAAAATGGATGTAATTGTCTAGGACAAAGATAACTGTCTTCAGCTTTATTTGAAATCATCCCTTGTTATCAACCCCAAGGGTAATGCCCTCATGGTGTCAGATACAGAACAGAAGCTTAATGAATATTTATTGAATGAACTTTGAATGAGCAGCTTTTCTGCTCACCACGGTAATGGGCAGCGATCTCCTCTCAAAGTATTCCGAATGCTTTGGGAAGAGCGTGCATGTTCCTACTGCTCCTTGCGCAACTTCCTGCTGCTGCTCCTTCCAGGCAGAGTCCAGCTGGCAAATCAGCAGCTCCCCGAGCTTTCCCAGCTGACTTCTGCCTGATGCTATTTGAGAAGAAGCTGAGAACTTGTCTCCACTGCATGTCATGCCCAGAACAAACACTGTCTCTTCTTATTGTTCAGAAATGCTTGCTGCAGTGAGTTCCTTCCAGATGTGTGTGGCAGTGTTTGTAAACAGCTCTGAGTCACAGGACAGGCCAAAGTCCCAAGGATCAGTCAAAGGCCACCCTCAGAGATAGTTCAGGCCATTTCAGGGTGCACTGAGCCACCGGTCAGCGAGGAATCTGCATGTCTCTCTTGTTTCTGCATGTAAAGGGACATACATATTGCTCCTCAGAGGGGCTGCTCTGCACATACAGCTTTTGCCTATGGGTGCATGGTGTGTCCCCAAGGGACTGGTGTGTGCCACCACCTTGTGATGGTGATCAAAACGTTGTTGACTTCCTGTATGGACTTGGACCAGGGTCTTCCTGCCCTAGCTGTGGAAAGCTCTGGACCATGACATGTGGCTTGGACCATGACTGCTTGGTCAGTAAGATCCCTCGTGTGAGGCTGGTGAGGATGGGGATCCCCTAGAGTGTCCTCTAGCTTCTCTTCTGGCCTGGTCCACATATCAGGCCTGAAGAAATAATCAGAGGGTAAAACCTGCCTGTGCAGTTAGTGGCCCACTGAGAATCCAGCGTGGGCCACTGATGGGTTTTGCATGAGTCATTGCTTTCCATTTGAGATTTCTTCTTTCTTGCAATCCAAGCACTAAACAAAAATAAAGCATTGTTTTAGAAGTTTAAGAAATTATAAGACCTATATTGGGCTAGGTCTATAGCTTAGCAGCATAAGTGCCTGCCTAGCAAGTACAAGGTCCTGAATTCAATCCCCAGTACCAAAAATGAATAAATAAATAAATAAATAAATAAATAAATAAATAGAGATATAAATAAATGGCATAGGTGAGTAGGGTTACACTGAGTATAACTCCCTCGGAAGCTAGGTGAGGCATGGTTATGTGTAATTGTAATCTCAGCCCCTGGGAAGGCTGAGGCAGGAGGATCTCAAGATCAAGGCCAGCCTGGGAAGATAATGAGACTTTGGGTCAATATTTTATAAAAGGAAAGCTTGAGAGGTAGTACTGGACACAAATCAGAAAAGCTTGATGGAAGAAAACCTGCATAGATTCCCTCTGTCAAAGGATGTATGTGTGCTAAATATTTGGGTCTCGCCAGTGTTCCTACATTGGAAACCGCTGCTTCATTACTGAAGCTCTTGCTGAGCGTGCATGAGGTTCAATTCCCAGTGTCACAGAGTCAAAAAGTTCATCATAATTTTATGTACTGAAGGAACTAAGGAACTCCAAAGACTAATTGTTTGGCCTGCTTTACATATTTGCATAGACCATGAAACTTGTAAACAATAGAAATGTACTCATCACATTCTGGAAACCAGGCACTCTAAGACCAAGGGACAGGGTTGACCTAGCATCCACGGAGGGTCTCCTTCCCAGTCATAGATAGTGTCATCTCACTGCTCCGTGGGGTAGGTGGCCTGAGAGGATTCTCTGGGGATTCCTTCCATACGAACGCTAACCCTGTGCACAAGGGCCCCACCTCTGACCTAGCCCCCTCCAAAAGCCACACCTCCACACTCCTTTGCCCTATCATTCAGATTCCAATGTAGGAATGCTGGTGAGACCCAAATATTTAGCACACATATATTCTCTGCCTGTCTGTCTGTCTGTCTGTCTGTCTGTCTGTCTTTTTGAGACAAGATCTCACTATGCAGTTCAAGCTGACCTTGAGCTCACTTTTGTAGCCCAGGCTGGTCTCAAACTCACACAGATCCTCCTGCCTCAGCCTCCCAAGTACTGGGATTACAGGTGTGTACCACCATGCCCGGCTAGCACACATATATTCTTTGACAGAGGGAATCCATGTAGATTTTCTTCCATTAGTGTTTCCTGATTCGTGTTTTGGATCCAGGGTATGTTGAGCTAAGTGAGAATGAATTTCCAGAAAAATACACAACTCCTTGACCTTGCATGGATGCTCTAGTGTGGGGTTTCCCCTCAGCCTTGCTGTTAACCACAGCCTCCCCATTTTCACTCATTGATGCCAGCTTCCAGGAACTCAGGAGCTGAATCGCATGTGGAGGCCTTCAGCCTCTCTTTTTTCCAGGTCTCTTGCTTGGCCTTGCTTCCCTTGCATGCTTCTGATGTATCATTTTGTTTGTTTGTTTGTTTGTTTATTTATTTATTTATTTATTTATTTATTTATTTATTTATTTATTTATTTTTGCCCTTTCCTTTCCGTTTCATTGCACCATTGCCTTTTGTTTCAATTGCCCTTTCACCAGGAGCAAAGAGGGGCTTTTGTAAGGAGGATTCATCAAATCCTTTGCAGAGTGCAGATGATGGTGGGCAAGAAAGGCCACAGTGAGGCCCCCATCCACCCCTGAATTAGATAGTGGCATTTTCAGGTCTGGGCATCCTTATCTCTTTGCAATGAAACCCTATCACTGAAAAAAATCTCATGAGTTCATAGTTGTGAGGGCAATTTCCAAAAGGGCATGGCCAGGTGGGGGCTGGGTTGAGGTGCTTACAATGTGATTTTGAATCTCCAGTTGCCACGTGAAGTAATTTGCTTCTAAAAAAACATTAGTCTAAAATGAAAGCTTTAAAAGACTGACTGTAGGAACAGATTCTTACTGTGAATAATGAAATATTGGAGAAAAGTGTAACATAGCCTTGCAGATAATTTGAAGTCCCCTTCAGAGCCTTCATTGGCATGGACGAGCGCTCCCTGTTGTCCTTTGTGCTGATCTGTGTCTCCTGTGCCCCCATCCCTTGCTCTGTACTGAGTTCTACTGTGCCTCCTTCATCAGGGAAAAAGAAGAAGCCAGGCTCCCCACTTTCATTTTCCCTCCTGGTGAGATCCCCAACACCTCTCTCTAATGAAAGTAAACCCCAGTAACCCCACTATGGAAGTTCTAGTGAACAGCTTCCATGAACCATGAAGATGCAGGCCACGTAGACTTGTGGTTCCTCCAAGGCCTGGCAAGTGCTTTTCCCTGGGCCCTTCAGAGGTGTGTGGTTGGTCTCCAACATGGAGTACAGATGTACTTCCCTGAGTCCTTGCCCTTTGAATACATGCACATTTATCTCATGCTTTGTGAAAACTGACAAAATATTTAGTTTAAGTATCTTTAATTTTATGTTGAGATTTTACAAAGAAAAACCTTTATAAAAAATGTTGACAGTATCTTTTCAAGGACTGCGAGGAAGCTGAAAGCTGATTTCATGGATTGATGATATGTATTTATTACATTGCTGATTAACCTATAAATTTTACATGTGTACTGTTGTTGTAGAAAAAATACATCCACAGTAACTTCTGTCCAGAATTGTAGCTCTCTGAGGAAGCTACCTTCTGCTAATTGTGGCTGTTGATTTGTGGGTGTTTTATGTATAACACACACATGTGCCACATGTTTCTCACCAGTGTGTAGCAGCAGGGTGGGCAAGGCCATGAGAGCCTGAGCCTAGGTGGGCGCTCAGCAGAATTTTTATTCTATGTCAGGTTTACTACACAGCACGTGAAATCTCATCTTTTGGTTAGATTTAGTGTATTAATACTATGTGACTGAGATTTAAAGATGGAGGAAAACAGCTGGAATGAAATCTTCCTGTGATATAAATGTGAGTCACTCATTTCCAGTCTCACACCCTGCCTTAGAAGAACTGGGAGAGGCAGGAGAACTGAAGGGGGCGGCGATGTGACTTGGCTCCGTCGTGGGAATGGGCTTAGCAGAGTCAGATCCTGCAGAGGCAGGCAGAGTGGAGCCCAGGGCAGGGAGGCCAGAGGCCCTGCAGATCCATTTCATTTGTGCGCCCAGAACTCTCCTTGATGGCTGCATGATTAATTCAAAGATTTATTGATTTTTTTTCCTCTTCTCTGCTGTAGCCTGCTGACCTGGTTTTGCTGGCAGGCCTATGTGGATCAAGCCGATCTGACAGATGAAAGCGTGCTTCCACGTTAGTCCCTGTGGTCGGGAACATGCATTTTATACCAAGTCTGTATCAACAGTAAGGAACACAGGATGTGCGCTGTCCACGCACTTCCTGTGCCAGACCACAAAGAGAAACTGGGTGCCAGCCAGGAAGTCATTAATAAAGGTTACGTACATGCGTGAGTCTATGCTTGCATGTGTGTGCGTGCGTGTGTGTATATGTGTGCATGTGTATGTGTGCGTGTGTGTGTGTGTGTGTGTGTGTGTGTGCATGCCTGTGCACACACACCTTCATGCACTTATAAATGGTGGTGCAGTAGTTATGGTCTTTAAAAACCATTAACCAATATTTTAAATATTTTAAAATTTTTAAATTTTTTTAAAAGAGAGTACAAATTAGAACTAAAGCAGAAAAAATTACAAATGATAGAGAATTTCATTTAACAAAGTAGCATAAATTTCACAGTAGTTGTTGTAATATATAGTGTTGTCTTCCAACCAGTTATTCATATGACCAGACGCATGCAAAATTAGAAGAAGAAAGAAAAAAGGAAAGCAACATATAAAAAATTAAGAAGAGAAAAAGTACAAAAATTAAAGTGCCTTTGTAATTTGGAGGTTCACTAACAAAATAATCATGTTGGGAGGATGAGAGTGTGGTGTGAGCTGGAGCTGCTCAGTTGGGTGATGGGGACACGACGGAGGTTCATTTTACTCCCTTTTCTGTCCTTTGTGCATAACTGAAATATTCTAAAATGAAAAAATGAGGAAAGGCACCTGTATCACAGACCACAGTGCTCCTGCGGAGCTCCAGAATTCAGTTCAACACAAGCAGTCAGTGTGCCAGCCATGTAGGGACAGGAAGATTATGGATGCCATATTTTAAAAATTAATGGTACATTAAGTTCAAGTGTTCTTTGCCGGGTGGCTCTGAGATCTGAAATTCCAGAGCAATGTGAAACTGCAAAGAAAATGCTCCTGAAAAGCTAGTGCTGCTTCTGCGTAATGATTGTGTCTGCTCACGTCTAGATTGCAGAATTCTGACCTGCCCTTCCCAGCCTGAGTCCAGAAAAATAAAGAAGACAGAAAAAAAGGTGATGTGAATTCTAGGCCCAGAACCTTTTCAGAAGCTGTGACCGGGGCCATAATAACTCATTCCCAAATGTCAGGAATCATGGTATAATCAGAGCATAATTTTTATTGTTTAATTCATTTGACTTTACCCTTTATCTTCCTGCCTTACTTAGGGTATTCCTTAGAATAGCATGCGAAAAGTGCTACTTTCAAACATAAAGCTTCTGAAGCTGACTCGCAAAAAATTGTACTTCTTTTAAACTTTAGGCTCAGAGGTTAAGAGCTAAATGTGGATTCACAGGACAAAGCACCACATGTAGGTAGAATCAATCTAAAAACCCTATTTTTGTGACCCTAATATGTAGATATGCTGGGGCTTCACTGGCTTCTGATTCCGCTTTGTACCTTTTGGTTATCTTTTTTATCCCCATTATGGTAAAAAAAAAAAATGTCATCGTAGAAACCTCTGGAATGGTCCATGTAGACAGCAGAGATGTCATGAGAGGGAACTGGCCGTGTGTGGGGTCCTCAGCAGGGCACAGCTGAGGTCAGACTCAAGACCTCCATGTGGGGCGAGCTTAGAAGGGCAGTGCTGAGTAGGATGGGCCATCCGTTTCTTGAGTCCAGCAGCATGGTGCATGTGCTGATAGTGGCCAGCTGTTGGGTCTGGGCTTGGTGGGCACATGACCTTGGTCCAGCATGGTGAAGGTGGGGAGCAGGAAGCAAATGCACCGTGGGATAGGGCAAGGGATCAGGAGGCTGGACACAGAACAGAGAGAAGGGGGAGGATTTACTGATGTACTCTTGATGTGCTGTGAAGGAGAGAGAGGGGTGGGCACTGGAGACCCAGGCTTCCAGCTGAAGAGACTTATGTGATTTCACCGTGGTCACACTCAGGGAAAACTCTTGTCAGTGTTTTTATTGGATAAACTATTCCAGGCACTGGTCTCTCTGAAAGCTATTTTTTGTTTTGATTCACATTGGCTTTATCTTACTCTTACTCTGCCTCATCCCTAGCTTCATTCATGTGGCCAATTTCAATCTTTCAAAATAAAGGAAGATGAAGTCCCTGGACTTTTGACACATGAAGGGTGCTGTGGGCCCTGCGCCAGCTCCCCCACTCCATTGGCTCTATGGATGGTGGCACCTCACAGCCCTTACTGGGCACTAGTGTTTTCCTTCAGTTGTCTCAGCTAAGTTGGGAAACAGGCAGTGCCCTTCTATGGGCTGAAGAGTGTCCCCCAAAGAGGCCTAGCTCTGGAGGTGATTTTATTGGAGGTGGAGGTAATTAAGGTTGGGTGAGGTCATAAAGGTGAACCCAGTGCAGAATGACTGGTGGCCTTGCAAGGACAGAAAGAGACCTGGCAGAGCTGCTTCTCCTGGACCCATGAGGTGGTGGCCAACAACCCATCCAGAAGGGAGCTCTTGCCAGAAACCAAACTGCCTGGAGCTGGGCCTCTGGATTCTGGACAGTGAGGTCACAACTACCTGGTGTTTAAGCTGCTCTCCAGATGCTTAGCTCTGATGCTGGGGGTGACTGCCAGAGCCATGCTACTCTTAGATCTGAGCAGGATTCCTGAGAACTGCTGTCTTCTAGTCAACGCTCAGATTCCAAAGGGCTTTCAAGTAGTCTAATTCCTCTCTCCATATTGGAGCTATTTTTTCTGTTTGCTTGTAGCCATCCCTGACTTCAGTCATGCTATTGTGTGAAAAGTTTTGTTTTTAGGCAGATAAGTCAACCTTTCTTCTTTAGAAGCAATTCTCTAACTCGATTGTAAGTTTTACAATTCCCAAACTGTGGATCATTTCCTTTGCTCCTTTGATTTTTCTCTGCTTATATCTCTCCATTAGGGCCGAGCATAAACTTTCTTCTACAATTATGTAGTGAGAAAAATAAAATTTTATGTCTTCTCAAGAAAGCGATCAGGGTCAAACCTTCTATGCTCCTGATGCCAGTTAGGGCATGGGTGTGAGCTGTGGATTTTCTGGCCTGCTTCTGGCTTCCATGTGCAAATACCATTCCTAAGCTCTTCTGAATTACTGCACTTAGATTGGAACCATGGTCTCATAAGGGAATAGCAGTCTTGCCTAGTGCAGCCTGAGGGTTTCTTCTTTTGTACAAGTTCCATGAAAAAGAATTTTATGCTCAAACTCTCTGTTTTTTTGTTCCAGTTGATTAGGCTTTAATTAGGAGCATTGAGTCACCCTGTGAAAAACAACAGAGAACTCTTTTTTAAAGTAAGTTACTAAGGAGATATTTGCACAGTCCTCAGGTGTACTGGCAAAAGTGAAAAGGCAGGAGCAACCTAAGTATTCTCGGCCCCAATGCACGGCCATGGGGCATGTGGTGCAGGCACACAGTGGAGTATTACTTAGCTTTGCAAGGGAGAGACACGCCGATCCCTGCCTTGGCGTGAGCAGCCATTGAGGACTTAGGCTGAATGCTGTCCAACAGTCACTCAGAGACAGCAGGGCCTCAGAGTGGTCAAATTCAGAGACGTGGACAATGAAGCTTGCTGGGGCTGCAGGGAGAGAGAGAAAGAGGGATTATTGATAGGTCTCTAGTTTCCATTCTGCAAGATGAAGAAGTTCTGGGGACAAGGCTGGAGATGGTGTCCTGCTGCGTGAACATACATAACCTCTCTGAATTTGCATCTTTTCTCTTTAAACTGTTATTACATGAGAAAACTGATCTTGTTCCTAAAGCTCTAGATAATCTTCAGTAGACTTAAATAATAGCATGTTATCATACTGACATCCTTAAAAATCATCCTAAGAATTATCCTAGTACTTTTTAAAAGAATATAGTTGGTGTTATGAAGCTTGGCTCACTTTTACTGTCGGCTTATGTTTCTTAAGTGAGCACTTAAAAAAGTATAAGACAAGTCAGCTGCAAGGTTAAAAATGGCAACAACATTTGGGAAAACTAATGCTGATTTTACCAATTTTACTAATCCTTGGATCCTTTAGCACTCCCTGGCTGAGTGAGAGTCACATGAGTGTTTGTTTCGTGAGTGGGTGTGGGAGCCGTGCATTCCTGATTACTCTTTGGGCGTAGAAAGTTCAGGGAAGTCACAGCACCCGACACGGAGGGTGCGTCCTTGTGTCTCTTCATCATGGGGTCATTTACCAGCGAGCTCTGCTCAGCTGTTGAGAACTTTTCCTTTAGAGTAAATCATGTAAGCAGGAAGCAGACAGGAGGCAGTGCAACAGCAGGATAGAGGGACTTGTGTAGGGTCTGAGAACATGTGAGGCACAGCGTGTAGGACACTACATCATGCAGCTCTAGCTAGCGAACCCCTGTGGTGACTCCTCCAGAAAGAGATGTGGGTGGGTTTTTGCTGAGTTTCTAACTCAGGAGGGCACATTGTGCTTTGTGCTTGACTTTGTTTTATTTTATTTTATTATTTAGATTGATTGATTGATTGATTGATTGATAGATTTTGTGGTGCTGGGGAGTGACCCCACACTTTCCCGGAGCACTGGGATCACAACTATGTGTCACCATGCTTGGCTTTCTGCTTGGCTTTGTAAACACAGCTGAGTGGGAGAGGTACATTCTCTGCATCCAAGGGCATGCGCAGAAGCTGCATAGCCTTGTGTCTCTTAGCAGTGCAGGGCAGGGCACACATGCTTTCTTCCTGAGCATATTTCTATCTATTTTTGTCACTTGGTCTTAGTTTTTTTTAAATTTTATTTAGTACAGGGTCTACAGGGTCTCATTACACAGATCAGACTTGTAGTGATCTTCCAGTTTTCAGCCTCCCGAACACTGGGATTACAGACATGAGCCACCATGCCCAGCCTCAATTGCAGGCTCATTGCACCCCAGAGGCGGGGCCAGCACAGCATGCCAGGGATCAAACCCTGGTCCCTGTGTCTGCCTAAGTAGGCACTTTAATCCACTGAGCTATCTGACCAGCCCAACTTGGCCTCTATTTTAGCTCCAGTTTTTGGAGGTTATTTTTTCCCAATCACTGTGTTCTGGTGCTCTTGGTCAAGAGCAAGGAAGCGGGGTGCTTTGGCACCTGTGGGTAGTGTGGAGCCGTGTGTATCCTATAGGAGAGCCAAGTGGTTCGTCTGTTTTGAAATGGTGTACTGTGAGCTTATTTTGTGTCATCCCTTGATGTGATAGGCTGTCTTTAGTCTCTCAAAACACAGCTCCTTAAACGGATGTGTGCTCTCACATCATTTGAAATTCAGCAGTGTGGGCCGGGCCTGAGACTCAGCATTTCTAATGAGCTCCCTGAGTCCTGCAGAGCAGTGGTGCATAGCTGCACTGAGAGTGGCAAAGCTGTGGGTATATTCTGTGCATGCCCTGAGCCTGTAAGTTGGCCTGAATTGATCTGGCTGATGCCTCCAATGTGCACATTTTGCAGAGCTTTCCAAGTGCTTTCAGTGCTCCACCACCCAACCAGTGTCATTACTGGCTAGCCTTGCCCCACCAAGATAAACTGGAAATTCACACCGCCTCCTTTGGGGGAAGCAGGATGAGGGTTCATCCTGAATTTTTGACATGCTAGGGAGTGAGGTCTTGCAAGGCTCAATGACAGAACAAAGGTGATGATTAGCCCTGCATGGGCAGGATGGAAACTAGGATGGGGTGCAGGAGAGGATACCCCTGAGCCTGTGAATGTAGCAGGAACATCTCCACCAAAAGTCAAGTTGGAATGGAATCACCATAGTGAAGCTTAGAGGGTGAAACTGGAGATGACTTTGATATTTAGGGATAGTTAGAGTTACATGAGATCATGGGGTGGGGCTCTGATGATGGCATTGATAATATCTATGTTTATGTGTATAAATATCAGTATATATATGTATATAAAGCCAGCATAAACTTACAACTAAAAAGCATTATATTTTATTTCCAGCAATAAAGTGACTTTAGAATTGGGATAATATATTCATTAGGACTGTTGAGTGCAAGTGACAAGCAAGAGCTAGATGGATGTTATCAGGCAGGGGGAGTGTGTGAGAGGTATGCACAGTGCTGTGTGCACAGCTTTGGACTGGCCCACACGTATACACATGCTCATATACACCGCATGCGTGCTCAGCACGCAAAGTACACACACTGACAAGCAGAGAAAGCCCCTGTGCATCCCTGCAGTGGAGGCCAGAGGACCTGGGCTCCCACTCCCATTTCTATGCTTGCTCTTGTCTTATTGTCCCCTCAGGCTGCTGTGACAAGACACTCTCACCTGGGCTGCCAACCTGCACTTCCTTAGCACAGGCACAGGCACAGGCACAGGCATGGGAAGGTGGGCGGCCTGGCCAGGGCAGGAGGGCTGCGCTGTAGAGAGGCCTGTGCTGAGCTGCAGAGCCCACATGTAAAGGAACCACCCCACATCTACCCCATGGGCCCTACTTCCCTTGCAGTCTGCTGGGAGAAGGGGTACAGGGCATGAATTTGGGGGACAGAACAGAAGTTTTCAGCTGTGATTACCAAGATATGCCCTACCAGCTTATCTCAGGGTAAAGCAAACTTGTGTGAAGGTTGTATCTCATCTAACTTTGATGGCCATAATAAAAGGAAAAGATCAACAGAACAGAAGTCAAAGATGCCAAGCACGCTTTGCACGTTGGCTTCCCACACCCCCATCGGGGCTTACAAATTCTGGAACTTTGGTGTTTTTGCCTTAACATCCCTGCTTTCTTGTTGTTGTTTGGTTTATTTATGTGTTTTAGGGGACGAGGTAGTGCCAGGCGTCCTTGCTCTTTACTCGTCCAGATCTGCCCCAGCAGGTGACAAGTTTGGTTCCTTGGACTTGGAGAAGCTGCTTATGGAAATTGATGTGCCACTTCTATATGGGCAAATGAAACTGAGAAACATAAAAAAAATCTTGTTAAGAGTATTTTAAATAATAAAAAAATTTCAAATTTTCCATTTTTAAAAATTCAGCTGTTAGTCTGTGTTTATTTACCATGGAGAAGGTTTTTTTTAAAAAAAAGTTTTACTTTTAATAGGCCGTGTCCGCAGTCTGGGATGCTGTGCTCCTCATGGGAGTCTGTGCCTGTGGTCACCCAGTGCCATGCTTTCCACCCCTCCCCCACCTCTCTATTTTCTTTCCATTTGCAAAAGTTCTAGCTCCCTGTCCCCTGTTGTCTATCTTATGTCACGCTCTTTCATCTAGTTTTACTTTAGGTTTCTCATCTAAGGGGAGCCATATGATATCCAAGCATGTGTGCCAGGTTTATTTCATGTAACATGATCTCAAGGTGTGTCCATGTTCTTACAGATGACCCAAGTTTGCCCAATTTCTGACAGAGTAGAGTTCTGCCCATCAGCTTTTTTTCTTGTCTCTTGGTGTAAGTCTCACCAAGAGACAAGAAACCGTTTGGTGTCTTTTTAAAAAAATCTGTTTTCTCTCTCTTCTTCTACCCCTGTCCTTGACCTGTTTCCCCGGGAAATCTATCTAGCAACATTTGCCTTTAACTCCTTCTAGTCAGAGATAACTGCATGGTGTCATGAGGCCCTATTCTAGTTTTTCATCTACCAGGGGATCATGGCCCCTACCTTTATTTTTTTTAGTTTGGTCTTTTTTTTTTTTTTTTTTTTTTTCTACGGGGTCTCACTACACAACTCATAGTGATCCACCTGTTTCCTTCCTCCAAAGTGCTGGGATTACAGGCACGCACCACCGCGCCCAGACTCCATTGCTGGCTCAGCACACAGAGCGGGGCTGGTGCGGCAGGCGGGGCCAGGAACCAAACCCTGACCCTTATGCTTTCCTAAAGAAAGCACTTAATCTGCTGAGCTATACTTCCGGCCCTTTAAATTTTAATTATAGGGTCTTTTCAATAGAGATGTTGTCTCTTTACCCTTCTTTTTTCTATCTGGGGCAAAGTAGTCATTCAGGGAGGGATATGTTTGAGATTAGACGAGTACATTTCAGATAAACAAGAAAGGAGAAAAAAAACCCCAGGTACTTCAGCCCAACATAGAGACTGATGATTGTAGTTTGCCATATTTCATCAGTTTAATTTTCATAAATAATATTGTGAACTGGACCTAAAATCCCATTCATATTTCCTTTGTATGTTTAGGGGTATTTACAGCATATTTATGAATCTATAAGCACCAGAAGCTACTAGTTGGCAACTCCTGGTGTGTGTAGAAATGATATTTTCTGTACTGGCATTGAGTCCTATAAGGTGTCTTACCAGTCACTCCAGCTCACTTCTGCCTTACCTTTCTATGGAAGTCTGTAGGTGCAGGTGGCGTTAGAGGCTCTGGTGTCCTGGCTTGAGCTCAGACTGACCTGAATTCAGGACAGTCTGGAGGGAAAGGAGGCTATCTCAGAGCCCAATGTCCTGGCGATACTCTTGTTATCCCTGGAAATACAGTTCACAGCTTCATTCTTCAGTTATTGAAATGCAGGCTTTATTTGTCCTTAAGTGGCTGTTCTTGTTGCTTTGTTTTTCTGTGTTCTGGTTGCTCTGCTTCAAGGGCATCTAATGACACAGGGTCTCTGTAAGTGGACACTGTGTGACCTCAGCCTGCACCCAAATGATGGGCCATCTGCATGGCAAGGCTGGTTTCTCAGTCTGCTCAGACCTGTGTCTGTAGGCTGTTTTCTTCATCCTCCTGTGGACCATGCCCCAGGGGCAGTGACACTGAGTTCTGTCTACAGCCAAACCTGGGTTTAGGCTCAGAGTGCAGTCAGGATCAAGCAGAGCACCTGGGTACTTTGGAGTAGGACCTACTGGAAGGGGAATCTTGATACCAAATTTTGATTTTGAGTGCATCTTTGGAGTTTGTAATTGCACATAAGGGATTGAAGATGTGTGTTATTATTGCTTCTGTAGTCAGCTACATATGCTTGCAGGACAGGCTGTGGATTCTTCCCCTGTATTCAGCACTCAACCATGCTACTGCCTTGGTCCTATCTACCTGCCCCCCTTCCTCCTCCCTTTTCTTCCTTTCTTCTTGGTCATTTCTTTAAGATCTGGAGAGAATTAGCTCTGTATGGCCCTTGAAGTCTTGGGTCTTTCATTAAACAGAACTATGGCCAGTTTCTCTTTTTGCTGCTCCTTGGTTGAGTGATCACTGTCCCTGGACTTTGGGGGCTTCAGCTCCTGTGACAACCACACCACTAGGTAGGGGAGGGTGCTTCAAGCAGCACAGCACATAACTGTCACTTACTGAATGACAACCACTCTTGTCAGATGGCATTGGCCACTGTCTTTTCAGCAGTGAATCTGTGCACATCTGTTTTTTTTTTTAAATTCAGTAATGCATTTGTCCTTGCTTACTTCTAAGTACATGGCAGGACCTGTCTGAAGATGGCATCAATCCCCATTATGTTATCAGCTTTCATTTCCCACGTTGCTTGGGGTCTTCTTGCTCACAGCCATGGGTAGCTATATGAGGAGCATGAGATCATGCCCTGGGAGTTGCAGCCTGTGGAAATTGAACATGGGGAGAAACAGGTGAAGGGGGAATGTGGTTTCATCTAAGCACCAGCTGACTGCAAACAAAGTGCTATGAATTATGGGAGAGAAAAAGGTCAAGAGAGAACATGGGTTCATCTGAACTCTGAGTGACTTAAGACAAGAAATGCTGTGAATCATGGGATTGTGCCAGAACACCAGACCATGCCACACAGAATCTTTCTGTAAGAGGAAAAGAAGGTTATGTAGGGGTTGAGTTTATAGCGATGCCAGACCTTAAATGTCTCAATTTTTATCAGATAGTTAGAAACACATGTGCAGTTTAGAGCCTAGCAGGCATGGTTATTCCCAGCTGCTTTCCCTTCTGTCCCCATTGCTTATGGTAGGGGCCCTAAGACCGAGCCTGGTTTAGCTGTCATGGGGCAGGGAATGTACAAGTAGTCCATGCAAGCCCCTAAGCACGTATCTTGGCAGCTAAAATCTGTATTATCTTTAGGGTTAATGTCTTCAGTTTATGACTTTGATTCTTTTTAACCAACTTGAATACTCTGGTTGATTGGAAGTATGTAATAGGACCCTCTGCATGACTGGCACTGTGTTTCCTGGTAAACAGAGCACCTCTGTTATATTCTCCTTCCCTCCCTCTCTCCCTGAAAAAACTGTGTCTCCAGGGGAATGTAGTCTCCTTGTTCATGTTTCAGACTTGAAAGGAATATTCAAATGCAGCTGTATTTTACAGATTGGTAATTTTGCTATCATTAAGCTTCATGAATATGAAGATTCTCGAAGAGTTCCCGCAATGCTCCCTCTGGTAAGGACTGAGAGGCTGCTCTGGCTCACATGACCTTGAGGGACCAGCCCCCCTCCAGTGCCTGATGCTGTTGGCACCGCTGTAGTGCATGCCATGTGCTAGTTTCCTAGCCTTGGCTGAAGTGGTCTAAGGTCACATGAGCGCAGAGACTTAGTAAAAGTGAAGAAGGTCCAAATCTCCACAGATACGAGCTTTACGAACTCAGTGTTATGTCTGTGGACGGCAGGAAGTGACACTCTTGCCGTTGTCTTTGTTGTATTTTCTTCAGATCTGGGTGACTCACCCTAGCACAAACCAAAACACGCCAATGCCCCTCTGTCCCACATGGCACTCCAGAAGCTTCCTTTGTGAGGGCTCCAAGCAAGGGTGCCTCTGAGCCTCCTTCCTCGACTCCCATGCCTGACACACAGATGTTGGCTATAGCTATGCCAATTGCCCAGGTAGCTCAGAGGTCACCTAAGGAAAATATCACCTAACTCATATTCTGTCCTGACATGGAGATTGCTGCCCCTGGCTTTTAAGTCACTCACCTTGGCGAACTGGTGATCACTCACCATTCAGAGTTCAAAGGATGCAGAGAAGATTCTAGCCCTGCCTAGCTGGCTTCCAGATGCCTGCCCCAGAAGCTGGAAGACCTACCTGGCATCACCCATCAGTTGTCCTTCCAGAAATCCTGAGTGTGTTACTGAGTGTGCCACACCTTCTCGATCAGCTCGGCCACAGCTCGCTTTCCTGCTGAGCACACAGGATGTAATCTCCATCCAGATCAGCTGGGCTGCCTTCCTTCCTATTGGAGTCACATGCAAAATAGTGCCAAAAGCTTAAGGCTGAGACCCAGGATGTAGCCTCAGCATCTCCTGGTGTCAGGAGAGCAGGAGACCCTAGCCTGGATCCATCCCCCTTTCCTGTGGATCAACTAAGCTCCTGGTGCTGCTTTTAACTCTTTTCTATTTTAAAAGGAGCAGAATCCTGTTTTATTTGCTTTTATTGCCTACGAAAATGGCCCGGGTAATTAGGCCAGTGGAGAATTGCATCTTGCAGGCTAATTATTGATGTATTCCTTGTGTCAGCTAGAAAGCAACCCAAGGGATGTGAGGTTAAGAAGCATGGCGCAGCTGAGGCTGCAGCGCACCCAGGCTCAGCCATGCTTGCCCCTCCCCATTCTGCTATGAACCAGAAACACATCCACTCAGGGCCAGAGTGCCAGGAGCACACATACCAGCTCAGCATGAGACCTAGGGCTCAGCCTGTCAGATGCACACAGCTTTCCTAAAATAGATGTAAGAGCCAGGTGTGGCAGTGCATTCCTGTCATCCCATCCCTAGGGAGGCTAAGGCAGGAGGATCACTGTAAACTTGAGGCCAGCTTGGGCTACAGCCTGAGTTCAAGGTGAGCCTGCATTGTATAAGGACACCATGTCTCAAACAAAATATCTCTATTAATTACATTTTTTTGGCACACATTTTCTAAACACTCTGTGGTTGGGATCAGTGGGTTAATGCACAGCAGTGCTTCACGTGCTTGGACACCAGTAATTTTTGTCCAGGGAACAAGTGAACACATTCGTAACTTTGCTGTTTTTGTTTGTTTGTTTTGCTTTTCTTGAGACAGAGTCTCACTACATAGCCCAGGATGACCTGGAATTCATCATGGTGCTCTCCTTGCCTCAGCTCCTCAGCCCTCAGATTACAGGTGTGCACCACCATACTGGTCTTTCTTCATTATTCTTTCTTTCCTTTTTTGGGGGTACCAAAAACTGAGCTCAACATTTTGCACTTGCTAGGCAGGTGCTGTGCCACGGGCTATATCCCCAGCTCCACTGTGGTCTTATCAAATTTGATCTGTGCTAAGTAAACCAAGATGATGTAGGGTACCTTTGACTGTCACACCCCATATACACTGAGCTGAAGTGCTTCTGTTGGCGTCTGCTTCTTGCCTTTCTAATATGAGCTCAAGAGGAATAGGCCTGGCTACCCCGGCCTGTATGTGGTGGGTGATGACCTCCATCCTCCACATGCCCAGCCTCACAGGCTGCTACACAGGCGGCTGCTGACTTGCACTGTCTTGAAGTAGAAGCCACTACAAAGGTGACATAGCACACAAAATACATCTGTGTTGTTCTGTTGAAGGAGAAGATTGAAGTCAGCTTATGCAAGGACACCATGTATAGGGCATGTCTAATCCAGCACTTCAACTTTCATTGTTTGGTCTGAGGCCAGGGTGAGGGGGTCAACACTCAGGTGGCTCTGCAGAGCAGCTGTCCACGGGGTAAGAGACCACAGCTCTTACTCACAAACTGTTGGCATGGCCACCAGCTGCGCAGGAAGAGATAGTGTCTGTCTTTGATGTTATGGTTTGGAAGGGAGCAGGGAGGACTCTGGGGACTGTTAGCATTTGTATGTGAGAATAAAGTAGAAACCCTAAAAATGATTAAAGGTAGCCTTTAAAAGGCTAGGAAGGCCAAAAGAAAGTGAAATTTGCTCTGTTCTGACATGTATATCTGCTGGCCCCTGACACCACTGTGCTGACACAAGAGGTGGGGTCCAAGGAAGGGGTCCACACACATGCCCAGTCCTCTTGCAAAAACATGAGCACCGTGAGAGTGCAGAAGCAGACAAAGATACTGCTGAGACCTGCAGACACTGGATCAGCCAGGATCTGGATGTCTGGTGGCCCAGTCCTCAGATCTGTGAGAAGCAAATCTCCACTGTTTGTAAATTACGCACCCTGAAGTATTTTTGGTGGCAGAAATGGATGATGGGAAAATGTCACAATTTAGAATTCCCTGGGAGAAGATCAAGAACAAAGTATCCTCCTGCAAAGGTCAGTTCCTGGGCAGTTGCAGACATGCAGGTGAGTGCAGCTTGCTTGGATGTGAGCTCCCAGGGCTGGACTTCCTCTCCATCTGGCTCCTCCAGAACCAGCTTAAACCAGCGACCCCCTGCTATGATCAGTTTGTCCTTGTTTCTCCCCATCTGGAGAGGCAGCGGGGCTGCTGTCCTTTGTGTGTGTCTTCTTAACTTGATCTAGAATCAGCCAGCTAGTGAGTGTGGAGAACAGAGTGTGGCCCCCTCAGTGGCTACACCCTAATGTCTGGATCTTGTGAATCTGTTTTATAGATGTGGCTCAGGGTCCGCAGATGGGGCACTGTGCTGAGGCTTCTAAGAGGGTCTCGTAAGTGAAGGTCAGAGGCAGGGAGCTCATCATCCTGGTGCAGTGCCAGGGAATCTCAAGTGCCTTGGGAGCACCACTGCCTGGAGGAATGAGGAAGAGGCTGAGATGGGGGTGGAGGACCTCCATAAGCCGCCCAGGTAAGAGTGACCACCCCTTGGGTCCCCAGGAGGGCATAGCCCTGCTAACACCTTGGCGGTAGTTTGGGGAGACCTCTTAGGATTCTGATCTCTCAGCACATAAGGTAGTGTATTTGTCTTGTTTTAAGCCCCCAGACATGTAGTAATTATTATGGCTTCAGAAAGGACCTAATACAATGAATAACTGGAGTGGAGTGAGTGTCTGTTCTCACACACCCTATCACATGTGCTCCCCCATACCCGGGGGATGTGACTGTCCAGTTTACACCCACACTAGAGAGTAGTGGGGTGAGCTTCCCAAGTTCAAGCCAGAGCATCAGCTGTTGGGCTCCCAAACATTTTTAGTGTTCATTCCCATGTTAGTTAATGTGATTTGTGAAGAAAACAAAGTACTTCATTTAGTTACATTACACAAAGGGCTAGGTAAAAACGTTAACATTTTCCATGTGTATAATGGATATGAATTGTAAGTCACCCATTAGAGATATGTGTTAGAAATGGCACATTTTGTTTCTGTGTGGGTGATTGTCGTTGGCACTGTCCTCTTCATCACACCAGACCATGCTGTCTTAATGTCTCCAGTACACAGTGATCAAGTCAACTTAGAGCTTATTCTGTGGATTCAGTGTCTCCTCACCCTGTGTCTAGGAGGCTGACCCAGGACTGAGGCATCAGCAGAGGCCGAGCAGAGAGCGCATGGTCTTTCCTCCATCACTGCCATCAAGCCAAGGTCCACCCTGGCATCCATCGAAGCCCCTTTGCTCATCAGTCTGGGCAGATGGCCTGTGGCTTCTTGTGGTAAGAGCTTTGGCACAGGGTCTCGACAGGGAAGGCTTACTGAGTGCTCTCAGAGCCCTTCTGGTGTTCCCATGCTTAGTAGCTGGGCCTGGGGGATGCAGGGAAGCCACCCCAGACCCACCTGCCTGGGCACTGCCTTCAGCCATCGTCTGGCTTCTGCTTCCAGATGTGCTACCAAGAAGGGTGTCGTTAGGTTTGCAGCACTGGAAAAGCCACCTGAGGAGGTCAGCTCACAAACAGAAGGGGGCTACTGCACTTCGTACTTTGCGGCAGGCCTTGAGAGCTATGGCAGCACAGAATGTCATAGTGGGAGCTTTTTGTGCAGCACAGCTTCCTATATAATAGCTGGGAAGTGAAAGCAAGAAAGAGGTGAGGACCAGGGTGCTCCTGTTACCTCCAAGCATAGACCCCAAAGGTCTCATGCTGAGTGCGACCCCTGCAAGCCTCCCAGGACACAGCCAGGGTGCAGAGCTAACACATAAGACTTTGGGGATGTTTACAATTCAAATTAGAGCAGGAAGTCATGGAGGAAATTTGGTGATTAACAGGTCACTTAAAGCTTGATGGCTCACTTGAGGGACTCTAGACTTCTAAATAGCCATTGCTTTTATTAATGTAGTTTATTTTAGTGAAAGGATATGGATTAAAATCACCCTATAGACAGGTGTTGTCTCAGTGACTTCTCTCCCCTTACTGACACAAAATACCTGACATTTAAAGGAGGAAAAGTTTAGTTAGCTCAAAATTTGTAGAGGTTTCAATCTGCCATTGGCTGGCTCCATAGCAGGGTGACATGGCAGAGGGGCAATTGTTCATGGTGACAGAAGACAGCAAAAGCAATAAAACATTAAAAGCATCTTTCTGCCCTTTTTATTGTACCCAGATTACTGGATTGTTGTGGTATCAACAATACAATGGACTAATTTAGTAATCACACACCCTTATCCCCACAAACTCTAGATTCTGCCACTGCTGAAAAGCTCCACCTATGACCACATGAGGTTTTAGGGAACATCTAGACACAACTATAACATTCTGCCTCTTGTCACCACAAACTGGTGCACATCCTCTTGTATATAAAAGGCATCTTGCCCATTGCCAAGAGATGCCAAATATCTAAGAATTTCAGTATGGCTAAAAAGTCCAAATTCCAAGCCTCCTTCAAGAAATAAGGCACACTGTTATCTGTGAACCCCTGTACAAATAAAATAAATACTTCCAACATTCAGTGGCACAAGATACACACAGGCATTTCTATTCCAAAGGTTACAAATAGAGATACAAAGGAATGGGACCATGTAAATCCAAATTCCAGTCGGACATACTTTACATCCTGTAGTTTCATGTGGAGCATCCAGGGCAATCTGTGGCAAGATGTGAGCTCCAGAGGACTTGGCGGCTCTACCTCTAAGATGCTTCTGGTGGCTGTGGCTCCCATAGCTTCTCTCTGGGGCTGGCTTTGCTCCCTCCTTGCAGTTTTCCTCAGATGATCCATTTTCCTGGCTTCCCAAAACTTCTGGGGTCTCCACTGTACCTTTACTTTCACACTCACAGCTTTACACACTACCCTGTCAAGGGCACACTGCCTGGCCTGCCAGGCCTTCCTTTGAAATCTGGCTGGAAGTCTTTCTAACCCCACAACTTTTCTATCCTGCAAGTGTCTAAAGCCAGCACCAATGGAATGATGCCAGTGTCTGCTGCCAGCTAGAGCAGTATGTAGGCTTTCCTGTCTCTTAGCTGTAGGGGTTGAGAGCCTGGATTAATAAGCGCTCTGAATCAAATTCTGAGGAACACATTCTCTAAGCCACCACCATTCTGGATCATGCTTCTCTGGAGCTTCTTCTCAAAGCAATGTCTTTCACTTTTGCAATTTTGAGTCTGCAAAGGGTGGAGCTCTGCTTCTGTATGTGATGCTTCAGGCCATCTTTTCTATATACCTTTTAAGCAATCAAGATTTCCTCTGCTCTATCTTTGAAGTCCACAGCTTTATTAGAGCTTCCTTTTTGGCAAAACTCATAATATTTTAAATCATACTAATGGGCTCTTTGCTCTTGATTCTCTATGTAGATCTGACTTAAAGCCCTCAACAGTAGCCATGCCATGACCTCAACGTTCAACTGCCTTAAAAGTTTTTCTATAAGATTATGTAGTCTGGCAACTTTAATCTTAGTCTGAGATAAAGTGCAGACAAATGTTTCTGCAAGGGATAGCACATCATCTGAATTCCAACAGCCAATGTAGGGCTTCTTTCCAGCAGAAACCTCCTGATCTCTACTAGCCTTCTGATCTGTGCTCTGGCCAGAATTTCCCATATAATGCAGCCTCATAAGTTCCAACTGTTTTTTCAGCTGGAATCTTCAACCTTTCTTAACTTTTCCTGTATGCTATCTAGTCCCAAAGTCTCTCTGTCTCTGTCTGCCTCTGTCTGTCTGTCTGTCTGTCTGTCTGTCTGTCTGTCTGTCTGTCTGTCTCTCTGTATTTTAGGGAAAGGTCTATGAGGTGTTCAGGGTCTCACTACTAGATCAGACTTGTAGTGATCCACCTGTTTACAGCCTCCCAAGAGGTGGGATTACAGGCGCATACCACCACTCCCAGTCTCAATTGTTGTCTCAGTGTGTCCTGAGGCCAGGGCCAGCACAGCAGGTCTGGAGATTGAACCCTGGCCCCTGCCCCTGCTTGCAGGCACTTTAATCTGCTGAACTATTTGGCCAGCCCTCCAAAGTCTCTTGAGCTACACTGACAGATACAGTCACAGTGAGGACACCACTTTTCTGGCACTACATTCTATCTTAGCTAATTTTCTCATTGCTTAGAAAAAAAAAAAAATCTGACACCTAAAGTTAAAAGGGACACTTTTATTTAACTCACAGTTTGTAGAGGCTTCAGTCCATCATTGGCTGGCTCCAAGGCAAAGTGGCACATGGCAGAGGGACAACCATTCATGGCAGCAGAAGACAGAAAAAAAATCTAAGGGACTATAACATCTTTCTACCCCTTTTATACTTATCCTAGACTGTGGGGTTAAGGTTGTGTCAAGCTAGGCAGTGACTGATTCAGTAATCACATATCCTTAATTCCAGCATCACATACTCTAGATTCAGCCACCTCTATAAAAGCCCTGTGCACACATGAAGCTTTGTGGGTGCATCTAGACATAAACCATGACAGGTACATAAGGGAAGAGAAGATGTACAAGCTTCCACTTTTACTGTGCCATGAATTACAGGGTCAAGGTCAGTCCTCCAGGCAGCAGCCCAAGATTACACAGGTCATAGCTGTGTGCCACGTGGCACTGGGGACACATTCTGAGAAATTTGTGGATGAGGTATTTGTCATTGTGCAAACACAACAGACTGTCCTTATGGCAGCTGTTGTTACAACATTACAAGGTGCTATAATCTTGTAGACCTGCCATTTTTTAATGTCACTGTGTCACTGACTAAAATGTCATTATGTAGTGCACACACCACTGTCAAACAGAGATCATCATCCAAGCTCACTCAAGCCTTGGTGCCCACAATTGCTGTTGAGAATTGGTCACCTGTATATGGAGTGCTCATCAGTGATCTTCACTATTCCCGCATCATTTCTTGGAGGTCACTCTAATTCAGCACTGTCCAGGATACCAGATGAACAATCGAATTTTGTTGTCAGGACAAACTACTTGTCAGAACTCCTTGTCTCATGTACAGAAATATTTTCATCAGGAGGGACATTCCAGGGACTAAGGAGTCTGTTAAGATTGGATTCCTTCTCTAGAACATCAGCCATTTGGATACCCCAGGATTTCAGGGTCATGCACACAGGCATGAACTCCCTCACTCAACTGAACACACATGCATATATGGTTTATGTTGGGTCACTGCTCATGACATGAGGCTCTTAGGAAAGATCTTCTTTTCAAGGTCATGGGCACCCCTTCTGCTCATGGAAAAATGAGTTCTGAATGGTTATATTATCTTGGTATCTGTTCTTCATGTTGTCAGTCAGATGATGAGAAGGATATGGAGTTTAGGCTTTTAAATCTAAAAGCCATATTTTTATGAATAAAAGTAGAATAATATCACTATCTTATGCCTTCTTTGTCTTTCGTTCGTACAATGAGGAAGGCAATGTACCAACTTCGGGGTCAGAGGGTATAGGGGACGGCTGTCAGATCAGCAGTTGTGGGCTAGAAACTCAAGAACTCTCACCTGTTGGCTTGGCCTTCCAGAGGGGGCCTCTTTCCCATAGCTCCAGCAGAACTTCCTTTCAGCTCACAGATCCTCCTACCAACTCCAGAAGAAGGGCTGGTTTTGGTGTGCTCAACTTAAATGAAACAAAATTGTGTAGATCATTTTTTTTTTTGGCTGTAAAAGCACACTTGAAGATACTGAAAGAAAGAGATATTTATGTTGACTGGGAGGGTCCAATCAATGGTAGACTGGTTCCTTTACTGCAGGCTTGAGTTGAAGAAAACATCAGAAGTGTAGGGTAAAGCAAAGTTACTTACCTATGGAGGCCAGAAGGCAAAAAAGGAAAGAGCCAAAGAGAAAGGAAGGGATTGGGGACAGGATATATCCTAAAGACACAGCCCAGGGACCTACTTCCTCCAGCTGGACCCCACCTCCTGGTCACCTACTTAGCTGTGATCTCATAGGTTTGCTGACCTGCTGATGAGATTAGCATGCTCATGACCCAATCACCTCTCCCAGCCTCATTGCTGAACATTTCTGCATTGAAGACCATGCCCCAAGGACATGAGATTTTGAGAGAAAGTTCACATTTAAGTTATCCGCTAAAACTTGGTATATTTCCTTTTAAACAAAGCCAGCATATTTCTCGAATAATCAATCAATAGCATGTGCTGTTGGATATATACACAGCATAAAATATTTAAAGCCTTGTTAAGCTACAGCAGAATTGAGTTTCCAGCAGAGAAGAAAATCTAAGTCTTTCTATGATCAAGTATCTGTAGCCAGAATGTCTTGTTTCTCACACAGATGTGATGTCGTGTAAATCAGCCACATTTCCATGAAGGTTAAAAAGTCCTAGCATTTCTAAGTTATGAAAGGAAAAATAGCAAGGTGAATGGATACTTCTTAAATGATACAGAGTTCTTATTCTATTTATTCTAACTATACCAAAGGCTATGTCTCATCACTGTACTAGCACTATTAAATCTTTGTGGTATACTTGAAATTTTGCCAGTTTTAGACAGAGGCATCAGACCTTGGACTATAGTTTGTGTAACATTTCTGTGAGAGCTGCCAAATCTATTTAAAATAGTAGAAAATTGTATAAAGTAAGCCATTGCACATCACAGTTTATTCTGTCTGATTAATCTAAGTCTGATATTTAATTGGCTTTTTCTGAACTGTTAGACTTCTAACATCTAATAGGTGACTCAGTCACTTTCTCAGACAAATCCGATGGAAAAACATCACAGAAGACTACAAAACACTGGAAATGTATTTATTAAAGAATCAGTCCTCCTGAACATAGGAGCAAAGGCAAAAATTGTTTCTTTCAGCTAATGCTAGCATTCTGAATTTTTACACTTACTTCAATGCAATTGTCAATAAAGTTGTGAAAATAAGATCAAGAATTTTATTCTCACAACAATAAATTAGCAGAGATCCATAAATATTCAGGGTTTGAGCTTTTCATTCTTTAAAACCACAGAGCAAAGTGCGAACAAGCTTGTGTGTTTATGATGCTATATATTCTTGACAGGATTGTGGAGAGCCATAGCTGGAAGAAAGACAAATTGGAGGAAAATATGGAAAGAGAATCTCAGGATTGGACAGATGCCCAGCACCCCAGAGCATGTGCTGGGCTAGAGACGCAGGCTGCTGGGCCGAGGAGTTCCCAGCTGGGCGGGGAGCCAATGGATGGTTGGTTCATCTAGAGAGCTAGGAAGGGTTTGGAAAGGAGAAAGGAAGTGGCTGTGTCTTTGGCTGAGAGCCAGGAGTCCGTCCCACTGCAGCCCAGCCAGCTCCTTCCTTGTTATGTTGATGTAGCGCTGCATTCTGTCTTTTCTGCACTTTTGATGTCACTATTTTGGTCATTCTTGAATATGTCATGCAAGGAAGAACTGAAACAAGCTAAGAGAATAGCAAGTAAGTCTTCGGGAAGTTTCCAGACCATCCAGGGAGACCCAGTTAGTGCTCCGGATCTCTCTTTGCAGAAAGAAATCGGCACTCAGGACATTGGCAGAGGGCTACCACTGTAAGTCTAAGTTCCAGGCCCCTGCTCCATCCAGATTTTTCTCTTCAGTGGAATTTTGTGCTCTTCTTTCTTCCTTTGGTGGCACTGAGCAGGTGGCTGTCATCCCCGTTCCTCCCAGGAAGGCCATCCCTTCCGTTTCTGCAGTTAATATCAGGCCCAATGCCTTCAGGCTATAGTACTAAGGAATAATTTTCAATGTACATTTCTATATGCTCCACCCTTGGCATTCTTTACAAAGGAAGCAGTTGAAATGTCACAAGATAATTAAGATCCATTGTTTTGGAGTCATCCTTAAACCAAACCAGTTTTTTTCCCCCTTTGCTAAGCTGGGATGGATTTAGAAGTGAGTGGGGTAAAGCAATTGTGTAAAACCCACATGATTTTAAGCCCATGAGCAACATGGGTGTGACAGGAAATTGTATTTATAGTGTAGAGTAGGAAGGAGGTGTCTTGTTTTCCTAATGCTTAATCCCAAGATGTTGGCTTTTCTCTTACTTGTTTCTCACCTGACCACTATATACCTGCCTCTACTAAATAGCAAATGGTTTTAACTGCATCACTGTACTGAAGTATCATGGGAACCCACAACTTTGAAGTAGTTTCAGTTTGTTGTATTTGACTATGATGGTTTGTGTCTAGATGTCACCCCAAAACCACATGTGATCATGGGGCAGTGGGCTTCTGGAGTTTGTGATTACTTCATGATCCAGTGCTGGGGCTGTGGGTGTGAGTGCTGCACCCGCCCCGGGGAGGAGAGCCTGAATGCAGTGTAAGGAAGGGAGAGAGGCCTGCTCTAGGCCGCTGCTCCTCCCTTTGCGCTCTTGCTGTCTTGCTGTTTTGTACCACCGTGTACTGCTGCCCTCTGCCATGTGCCACTCTGCCTTGCAGCCAGCTGAATACGGATCAAAACCTCCACAACCTCCACAAACTGTGAGCTAACTAAACCTTTCCTTCCTTAATTTTGGGTGTCATGTATTTTCTCCCAGCAACAAAAGTAACTGATACCTTGACCATCATTCAGTTAACAACCTTCTGCCCTCCAGCCAAATTTCCTCTTTGTGTATCATCATTCCAATAAGATCTTTCACTCTTTCTTATGCTTTACATTGCTCTTTTTCAGCAACTTCATACAGTTTCTGCTTTTTGGTGGTTTTGAAGAGCATATTAAGCTGTTAAGATCATGAGAAACTGCACTAATTGTTATCTCTGTGCCCACGTACATTTTCCTTAATTGCCATAGCTTTCGAGACATTAAGCAACCAGTGCAGAAAGAAGGAAAAAGAAATATTAAGGAGAAAAGATGCAAAGAGAAAGTACATAAATTCTTCATGAAAGAGTCCATTATCTTGTTAGACTGGAAAAATGTGCTTGGTTTGACAGCTTCCAGAATATATGTCTGTTGCCAAAACCCACTGAAACAAAATGAGGTCTCCCCACCATATAACTCTTATTTGTAAAATTTAATAATAGTACGAGTGCCTGGCTTCAGATGCTTCAAACATAATTTCAGAAATCTTGCAGTCACATTTTAAAATACATTTTAAAAAGCAGAACCATTATACATCTCCATGGATTTAAATTCTGAGTCCCATCCCCAATTCTGCTTTCTACATCTGTGCATCTGCTAATGAGGATCTTAATTGCAGATAAATTACTTGAGTCTTCCTCTTAACACTTAGTTGATGGAGTGAGAGATATTGTAAAATCATCTAAGTTTGACTTTATTCTCTTGTTAAAAAAGCACAACTATGCATTGATTCATCTTCCCATCCATCCATCCATCCATCCATCCATCCATCCATCCATCTAACCATCCATCTATCCACCCAGAAAGCATGTATTAAATATTACTGAGTGCAGGCATTTCTCAGGCCCCTAAGCTGTAGAATCGGTGTCTCTCCACATGGAGCTCCATTCTGAAGTCACTCACATTCTGCATCCCTGGCTTGGACAACATGATCCAGGCTGCAACTAGGGAAGCTAGGAGTATAACATATGCACCATGATTCCTGTACCCCAAGAGCCCAAGTTTCAGCTTAGTGGTTATAGATGAAAGGAAATGTGTTGTTTACCCAGGCTTCCTTAACACATGCCAAAGACTGGTTGACAAGCACAACATTTTCTTCCCCATTCTGGAGGGTAAAAGTCTCAGATCAAGGTGTTAGCTTGTTGGAACTCTCCCGAAGCTCCTCTTCTTGGGATTAGGTGGCAGCATTCTGTGTCCCTTTAGGGGCTTTCTCTGTGTGTGCAGTCCTGATATTGGAATCCAAAGTTCTTACAAAGCATCTGGCACCTTGAATCAGAGCCCACTTTCACCTTGGTTTTAACCTGATTTTAAGACCCTGTCTTCAGATGCCACCCTCATGGGACTAATGCTTCGCTGTGGGAATTTTATGGGAGGGCATGAAGTGGAAATGTGTATCATGGCTGAGTGGTGAAAGGAGCTGAGCACTGGTTGCGCCTGGCTGAGGCTGGCAGGCGGCAGGTGTCCTGTGAACTTCTGTTCCTGCACAGTGCGGGGCTGAGGCCCTGAGAGCTTGGCCCACCTGGGCTGGTGTAACTGATCCTAATCCAGGTTTCCCGCGCTTGCTTGGCCAAGATGCTCTGGTGCTGGCACAAGTTCCATGGCTCACAGGTCACCCACTTGGCTGATACCTTTTCTCTGCAAATAAAATAAGGAGAAGCCAGGCTCCTTCCTGACGGTAACCAGTGTGAGCGAGAGGGAAGGCTGCCAACCTGTATTCCTGGGGATGAGGCAGTAAACAACAGCAACAACACTCCAGAGTTTCTGCCTATGTGTAGGTTGTGCCCCTGTGTGGATTTGACATGGCTCTGAGTTTCACTGAGGATTCTGATCATCAGGATCTCTCCACTGCCCACACATCCACTATCTGGTCACCCCAAGTCCTGTCCTCAGTGCTAGGAACACAGAGTAGCCCCACTGTATTAGTTCTTTGTCATTGTAGCAAAATACCTGATGCATGTGACATATGAAGAAAAGGAAATTTATTTAGTTTACAGTTTGGGAAGCTGAAGGACATGGCATGTGTATCTGCCCACTTCTGGGGGAGGGCATGGCCCATGGTCCATGGGATGACCCAAAGGAAGTCATCATTCATGGACATAAGAAGCAAACAGAGGGAGAGGCCAGCCTATTCCTTTTATAACAGCCCTCTTGGGAGCACTCAAGAGGTGCACTCTATGGGCCCCACCTCTTAGGTCTTCAGCATTTCCCAATGACACCACCCTGGGGACCAGGCCTCTAATTCCAAGGAATCTTTAGGGGACGGTCCACCCACACCCTACCAGTGCACCCTTGCTGTCTACCCTAGGCTATCCTCTAGCACACGCACAGTAGAACCCCTCTGACCTTCCTGGGCTCCTGCCTTGTTCCCGTTGTCCTCGCACAGTGGGGCTCCAGGGGAGCATGCTAGTTCACTTGGAAGCTGTCAGTGGTACAGGGTCCTGGAATCGACACCTGAAGGTCAGCTCTCCCTGCTCCAGGAACCCGCAGCTGTGACCTCTCCACTGCTCCCTCCTCCCAGGTGGGCACTAGATCAGAGTGTTCTGTTTCTACCTCCCACCCTGCCCTACTCCCCACTCTGAGATTCTTTCATCCTGTGAATATAGCCTTCCCTCCCCAGCTATATAAAATATTCACTTAAAGGAGCAATGTTGTGTGCTCCTGCGTATATGTGTATGTATGAAATTGTGTTGTACAGTGTCTGTCTTTGATATTTATGTATGTTGTATGTGCCTATGATCTGATGTGTGGTGTATGTATATGATGTGTTGTGTGTCTGATGTAAACATGATGTGCAGTGAACACATCTGGTGTGTGTCATGTGCTGTGTTTTATGTATGGTATGTATGTGTGGGTGTGTATGTGTGTAATATGGTGCGTGGTAGACTTGTGTGGTATGGATGTCTATGTGATGTGTGATGTACACATGTGGGTCATGTCTGATGTGTGTGGTATATTATGTTGTGTGTACTTGTGTCTGCTGTATATTATATATGTGTGGCATGTGTATATGTGTACGTGTGTGGCATGCATATATGACATGTGCATGTGACCTATGAGTGTGGTGCATGGTGTGTGCACACTGCAGTGTGGAGGCAGGGTAAAGCTTGGATGCCTTCAGGGAACTCGCAGCCCCTTCTCTGCTCTTACTTCTCCCTGGCCAGCCAGGCTTCTCACCATGGCCGAGTGGTGTCTGCACATACCCTACAGAACCTGGTGCCTCCCATGGCTCAGGCACCTATGTGCTGGTCACCACCTGGGCAGATGAGCTCAACACCTAGCTGCTGTTGTGGCACAGGCTAGAGTGGTTAGTGTTTGACAATGCCTTGCAAGTGCCAGGGTGAAGGGTCAGGTGGGCAGGGACAGGGAGGAGAGGCTTATGGGCAACAAGAATACATACTTGGGGTGCTCAGGGCCAGTGCTGGAGTGTGGGCTGGGCACTGGCTGCTGCTCTCTGTCTCTATGAGGAAAAACAGCAGCAGGAGCAGAGCCATCTCGTGTGCACCCCCGCCCCCAGCTCCAGCAGCCCACACCCAGCCAGGTGCCTGTCCTCTGAGACACAGGCGAGGGCTCAGGAAGGAGCTGACTGCTCCCACATGTGTGAGGCGAGCATTCAGGGTTAACACAGGGCCAGCCCCTGCATCAAGACAGAGCCCGTGTAGAACAAGGCTGGGATTTGTTGTTTTGTGTTTTAGTTTTGATTTTTGGGATGTGTGTGTGTGTGTGTGTGTGTGTGTGTGTGTGTGTGTATGTGTGTGTGTTTTCTTCATTTTTATCTCATTTAGAAAAACATGCCCCAAACAGCTTTGCAGATGTTTTCAGGCGTGCTGTTAGGAAGGAGAAAGTGTCTGCATCTGCACATCTGCTCGCGAAAGGGTCCGTAGTAGACCGCACTGGCTTTTATGTCTCTTGGCTGTGTGCCTGCTCGGGTTCACATTCACACTCGCAGCCTAGCTCCTCCTTGTGTGCAGGTGCACATGGCCCAGGTGCCCACAAATGGAAGAATGTGAGCAATGGCACTGGACACACAGGACCTCCTCTGCAGCAGATAACACTTCAGTGTGACCTAGAGCATATGCTTATTATATGATAATCCTGAATGGGCTCATTTGTCATGCATATTTCTTTAAAAGGCATGAGCAGTTCTAGCCTATGTTGATTAAACATTAACACTAGTTAGAAACATAGCTGCTAAAAATGAATTCCAGCCTGTTTTCCCCCCTGGTGTCATCAGGACTGCTGATGGTTTGTCAGTGAGTAGGATGTAAACATCGAGTGTTCTCCATTGTACTAATGCACTGCGAGGGAGCCTCCGAGACACTCTTGAGGTTGCTGTGCTGCTGAGCAGTGTGTGGCGAGCTGCTCTACAGCAGTGCGGGAAGTGGACAGGCGTTTGCTCCCAATAGCCAGGGCCCATCGTGTGTTATTTAGTTTATTTCAGGCCCGGTACCTTTCTTCTTTGCTTCATTCCTGGGCACAAATGGAAGAGTGTGAACAATATGGGGCTCCCATAGGAGGGGAAAGAAAGAAGAAGAAAGGAGGGAAGGAAGGGGAAAGAAGGCAGGGCAGGAGAGGGGCAGACCTGTAATGCCCTAAATGATTAGGAAACACAGGAATGCCCCGCAGAAAAGCCACCAGAGTAGTGAAAACGGCCTTGGATATCTTGGGAACACAGATGTCCATCCAACAAGTTCTAAAATAAGGATTCTATCAATGTAGAATGGGGAAAGGGGTTTCTATTTTTACAAAATACCCAACATTCATGCTTTTCATATTTTCCTAGCATATAATTACTCTTAATCAAAGTACAACAAATAGTAAACAGTAAAAATGAAATAAATGCGGTGACAGTCTGCCAATAATGAGGAGCAAATGTTCCATCTGTCTAGCCGCGAGTAAAATGGGTGTAATTACTGCTCATTTTTCTCGTAATTGCTGAGTTATTAGTTTAAGGCTCGCACACACTGGTGAGCAGCAAGCTCTGCCCATTCCCTCATTAGCGCCCCGGTTTCACTGCTCGGGAAATCAGGGGGCACAGGAGCCCTGAGAAGGAGCCAAATTAAGCCTGATGCACAGAACCCTGACAGTGCAGTTTGAATTTTGTCTACTCTGAGTTTTCATGCCACCCAAATATTGAAAAACATAGTGCCTGTCACTTTTAGGCTAATAATCTTGGATTCATTTCCAGTGTGAACCTCAAAGGTATGATTGGTAGAAATAATCTGAGCAAACCACTCACTTGCTGGGTTGCTCCTGTCCAAGCGAGACCTTTCTTATGGAGACCCAGCCATGCTTGGTGAGTTTGTAGCATTTCTAAACAGGGACATTTCATTTGAAAGTTCAGGACTGTGCGCTAACATCTGACTGCACAAATTATATAGTAGGAAAAAGAGAAAATGGAGCCATTTGTTACAAATCAGAGCATCAAGACAAACAGAGCATGGTTTATTTATTATAGTGTTATCTTATCTCTGACATTCATTGAAGACAGACAACAATCTATTATTGTTGTTTTCTGTTGGGAAAACACAAACGGTGAACACCTTTGCTTATGGTGGTCCTGGCAAGAGTGAATTTTCAGAGTTGACTCTGCTAAGGTCTTTGATCTTAACAGGAAGCTAAAATTTCTGGTAAATGAAGATCCTTGAGGGACGAAGATGTGTTTGACTCCGCACACGGGGCTCCTGGCTCTACAGCTTGCCTACGGTCTAGGAGCTTGGATGTTAGGTCCAGTGACTCGAGGGCACATGCTCAGCTGTGCAATGTCTGTTGAATGAGGCACCAGTACGAGAAGCCATGGCAACCTAGACCTATATCCTCAGGATCTCAGAGCATGTCTGGCAGGGTGAGTCAGCTGAGTTATGGGCACGGAGGAGGTGGCGATGAAAATGCAGTGTGTTGCGTTCTTTAGTCTGAATGATGCCAAGATAGGGTTTTCTGCGTTAGAGACACTACTCCGAAAAGAAAGAGTGATTATTGTAAACTATATTATGGAAATGCAGGGGTATAAACCTCACATTTTCAAAAGGGAAGTGAAGAGAGGTGTTGTGGCCATTGGATAACCTGAGAATCAAAGTCATTTTCATTTGGATCATGGATGCAGTGAGCAGCCTGCCTGCTGCCCTCCTGCTCCCCCTCCCTTTTCTGTCTGCCTCTTTTTCTCTGTCTACCTGTCTCTGTCTCTGCTTCTCTCTCTCTCTCTCTCTCTCTCTCTCTCTCTCTCTCTCTCTCTCTCTCTCTCTCTCTGATACAGAAAATAATATTTAACCTCTTGGCTGAGATAAGCTGAGACAAATCGTGGAAACGTATTTTAAAACTCTTCTTCCTAAGCCCCTGAGAGCTGCACATCTCCCGTCCCTTTGAGAACAGTAACCGTCCCGTGATGCCGGATCACGTGCACGTCCTGCTTAATCCTTTAGTCCTGCTCACCGGCTGCAGAGCAGAGATAGGAAATGTTTGGGGTTTACAGTCAGAAAATAGTGCCGATACCTCACCCCAAAGCGGAAACATGAAATGAGAATTTGCATAATCTGTGTGAACTCACCCAGGGTTCTTTCAGCCTCCTTATCATGTTTTAAAAAATCTATTAAGAGAATATTAGAGGAAAATGTGTTTTTCTCTTCAGAGAATTCATTTAGCTTGTGTCTGTGGGCCCAGTAGGGCTTTTCATTCACCCTACTGATTTATTCTGGGGAGCAGGGTCCTTTTCTTCATGGTGCTGGCTTTGTTTCCCTGTCCTCTGTCACATAGACAGCGTGGGCTTAGGTCAGTGCTTTCAACCAGAGGCTGAGCTCTGAGCAGCATTAATCTTTTTATCTGAAAATATCCTTAATAAATATCAGTTGTGAAAATTGTGATATCTGCCATCATCTAAATAGAGAGGAAAGGAATATTCACCGTGCATTTTAATTTGGTGTTTATTTTCCTGTTGGGCTTGTGAAGAGAAGACAAAGTTTGTTGTTTGTACACAAACACTTCTGGGTCCAGTATACCGCTGTCAATGGGTGTAGATGTACAGGCCTGTGCTCCTCAGGCACACACACATCACACACAAATGTCCGGAGCTCCCAACCTAGCGTAACATTGTGCCTTCCTTCCTTTTCTGGCCGCGATAGTGGCTCAGCCTCTCTCTCTCTTTATTTCCTAATCAGGTTACTCAATGACTCCATTTTTCAAATCTTGGACTCCATAGCTGCTTGTGGTCTGCATGCTTCTCCCACAGCCACTTCCTGGCAGTTTACCGAGGGCCATTTCAGTTCGGACCCGCGGTCTTCACCTTCCACCTCTTGCTGGCCTTTAACCCCATGCACAGCTCCTCTGCTCTGCTCTGACTCAAGCTGGGTCACTGCTGGTCCTCTCCCCAGCTTTCTTTTTTTCTGTTTTCTTCCAAGCCCCTGGGATTCTATTCTCTTTCTGGAGCTCTGCTCTGAATTATGCCCTCTGCAAAGTAAAAGATAGATAATAAGAAACCAGGAGACAAAATTCCCAAAGGGGAAAGGGCCAAGAGGAAGATGGAGGGATGGAGAAAGGGGAACCAGAAGCTGGGCTGTATTATATGCTCAGGCCAGCCAGTTCCACAGGAAAAGCAAAACTTGGCATTCTATATCCAGATGCTAAAGTTTGAAAATTTTAAAATAAATAAACAAATAAAAATTACAGGAGAAAATGAAAATCTTGTACCTTGCTCCATAATAAGTATTGTATAAATGTCAGTTCAATAATAGATACTCTATAAATATGAGTAAAATAAATTGTCTCCTCAATACAAGCTGCTCCCAGATGCATTTATTCTTTCAGTCATTAGCAAATAGGTACTAAGGCCCTCCTGGGATGCCAGGTACTGGCTCAGGCACTGGAAATACACTAGAAAACAAAGCTTAAGTGGACCCAACTTTCAGTCTTTGTGGAGCTTTGCAGAATCAGTGGGAGAAGGCAGACATCTATTAAAGTTGGCAGGTAAAATAGGGTGTGTCTGGTGGTTCCAACAGAAAGAAATTAACCCAGGAATGGACAGGGAGGGCAGGGATGTTGCAGACTTCAGACGGATGGTCAGCAAGGACTGGGCCAGCAGGCAGGTCCCTGAGCAGAGACATGGCTGGAACAAGAGGCCCAATGGGAGGGGATTTGCAGGAGGGCTTTATAAACAGATAGAACATTAAGTGCAAAAACAGGAAACTAGCACATAGTTATCTCTCCCTATCTATGATTGGACCCCCAGTGAGTTGCCTAGAATTGTAGATAGTGAGACCCTGTAGACCCTGTACTAAATGCATAAATAATACCAAACCCTATATTCATTACGTTTTTCTTATATATACAAGCTTGTGATAAAGTCTAACTTACTAATTTGGCACTGGAAATAACAATAGCCACTAAAATCAATGCAGAAAAGCTTCACAAATAATAGAGAAATATTTTGCAAACAGAAGATTCATTCTTACAGTAGATCTTAGCAGTCTCCAATTATGTTTTCTTATGAAGACCAAAAGTTTTGTCTTTTTTTCTTGAAGCAAACACTTTGCAACTTTTCTCTGGCATATCCAACTGGCTGGCATCAAGTATTATATTTTGGGAACTTGTTAAAATAAAGTTTACATGGTAACAGGAGCTGTGATGCTGAGACACTAGACCTGGTAACTGAGTGAGACAACTGTTCCATGACTCCTGGGAAGGTAGCATATAGAGAGCAGAAACTCTGGACTCAGAGAGGGATTGTGTTATGGGCAAGGTAGAGTGGGAAGTGAGAGATTCCATTACACTTTGCAGAACAGACTGTGAATTAAAATTGATCAATTTTGGTTTCTGGAAGTTTCTTAAATTTTCAATTTAAGTTTTTGGAGCGTGGCTGACACAGGTAAATGAAACTTGAAGGGACACATAGCTGTAACCATACAACTCAGTGTGTGGGAAGGGTCTGGCTGCAGTTCCCTGTGCCACCCACAGGTGCTGAGACAAGCAGTAGACACCAAGGAGAAAGGCCACAGTGCAATCTGGGTCCTAGGCCCCAGGCACCCTTCTGTCTGCAGCGTGCCTGCCTTTTGAAAGTTCTTAAGTTCATTTCTTTTGCTTTCGCTCCTCTGTTAACCACTCACCAGGAAGTCTTTAAAGATGGTTGCTTATATTTTGTGACTCTGAGCCTTTTTAAAGGAAAATATCCCAATATATTTAATCATAAAATGTTTCCTAGGTGTTCTTTTTCTTGTTGATTATTCTATGTCCTGAAAATCCACTGTGTCCTCCCTTCTAGAGATAGCAAACTTCTGTTTTCTCTTGGAGGTTCTTTCCAAGGTGCATATACCAAGCCACTTACCCAGGGGATGAGTATCCATGGTGACTCTGTCCCCATCAATTACGTAGTCTTGATCTGCAGTTCTAGCAGAGGTCTCCATGTCTAGCAAGCCACCGCTTTCTTCTCACTTGGTGGATTGTCACATAGGATAATTTCCTGAGTAC